>PVKS010036500.1:0-19306 GCA_004027875.1 Aplodontia rufa | reverse complement strand
CATTAGGAAATCACTGGATCATGCGGGCTACAACTTCATTAGTGGATTAATCCACTTGATGGATTAATAATGTGAATGGATTCACTGGAAGGTGATGAAAGCTATAGCCAAGTGGGGCATGACTGGAGAAGGTAGGTCACTGAGGGTGTGGACTTGGGGCTATATTTAACCCTGGTCCCTTCTTAAAGCACTCTCTTTCTCTCTCTCTCCCCCTCTCCTTTCCATCTGCCATGAGCTGACAGCTTTCCTTTGCTTGCCTTTTGGCCACGGTGTTTCTGCAGTGAAGTCAGCCGTCTATGAACTGAAACCTTGAAACCATGAAACCATGAGTCATGAGCCAAAAGAAATCTTTCTTTCACTAAGTTGTTTTTGTTAGGTATTTTGCTCACAGTGACGAAAAGTTGACTAACGCAGACGACCATTTCTTGAGGACACTGGTGATGGCCTTCTTGCCTTTTTTTAGGTACCAGTGATGTTGAATAAATGATATGTATGAGAAGTTCAAGGTGCTAAGGAGTCAGTGGAGGGATACCTAACTCTGCACTGGCTGCTCAGGGAACGCTTCCAGGAAGAAGTGACATCCAAGCTGAACTCTGAGAATTGAGTAGGAATTATCCACATGAAGGGGTGCAATGAAAATGGTTCATTCAGGGACTGGAGCTGTGGCTCAGCGGTTGTGGCGCTTGCCTGGCTTGCACAAGTATGCGAGTTCAAACCCCAGCACCATGTACGAAATGAAGTGTTGAGCAACGAAGGCCACATGAAAAACTAAACAAAATTGATTCTCTCTTTCTCTCCCACTGTCCTTCTCTCTTAAAAAAAAAGAATATAGTTCATTCAGAGGGAAAAGCATTTATGAAAGCTCAGCAGGGGCACAGCATAATTAAGACACTAAAAAGGTTGGAGATGGGGCTGGAGAGGTGGCTCAGTGTAGAGCACTTGCCTGGCATGCGCAAGGAGCTGGGATTGAACCCCAGCACCACGTACACAACTAAATGTCAGGACAAAAAGAAACAGATGAAAAAAATAAATTGATTCTCTCTTTCTCTGTCACTCACTCACTCTCTCCCTCTCTTAAAAAACAAACAAACAAAAAAAAACGGTTGGAGATAAACAGTGGCCAGATCATGCAGGGCCATGCAGGCCTTATTAACAAGTGTTGCCTTTCCTACAAAGGAAATGGGAAGTGGGAAGGATTCAAAACAGGACACTGATGGGATGGAATCTCAGCTTTAGTAAGATCTCTTTGGCTAAGGTATGGGGGAAAACTAGTAGGTCACACTAATTTTTCGCTGTTTGGTTATAGTCTGTGTTTGGTTTCCTACTCAGTGTTTATTCCTTATCTCCTGCCATAGTATGTGGATTTCCTTTGGAAAATTTCACATCCTCAACTGTACAATTTGGGTGAAATGGATTAGCATAGTGCCCACAGTGGCTGGGTTAGGGTCTGGCACTTGACTTGTTCCAAGACAGTGAGAGAATATCTCAGGGGCTGTATAGCAGGTCATAGTATGAAGATGTGAGGTCTGAATCACAGTAATCACTTTTTGACTGTCATGGGGGAGCCTGGAGCTGTGTGAAATATGATGGCAAAGTCACCATGAAAGGCAGAATGGGAGATGGGGTAAACTGAGCTCTTGGTGACATTGTGTGAATTGTTGGATCAAGCCTTGTTCAAGGTCACCTCTTCCCCTGGACTTTTTTTTTTTTTTTTTAAGAGAGAGGGACAGTGAGAGAAAGAGAGAGAGAGAGAAACAATTTTTATTTAGTTTTTCATGTGACTTTCATTGCTCCAAGACATCATTGTGTACGTGGTGCTGGGGTTTGAACTCATGTACATGTGCATGCCAGGCAAGCACTGTAACCACTGAGCCACTGCTCCAGCCTCTTCCTCTGGACTTTTAATAATATGAATCAAAAAAATTTCTGGATTGTTTAAATCAGTTGAATTGGTTTTGCTTATTCCAACCTAAATATTCCTGACTGATACAGAAACTAGTTCCATGAGTGGGATGTAACAAGATATAGACCCTAAAAATGGAATTGGTTCAACCAAAGAAGTAAAATGCAAGGCAGTAGGATCCTGCATCTTGGTGAGAAAATGCAGTCTAATATAGCTAGTTGTAGAGCTTCCTGTTGTATCTTGGGATGCAGATCACGCGTCCACTGAGAAAATTTAGGGTTGGATTGGGACGGGTTCTTCTTGTTGCTTTTAGTAAGGTACTATAAAAAAGGTAAACTTATGTTCAAACTAGACAACCCAAAAACAGAGGAGGAGGAAAATACAACTTTGATAAGACAATGACTTCATAAAAAATGACTGAGATTCTGAAAACTGGTAAGACTGCAAAAGCCCAAAATTTTTACCCAAGGTATATAAGAAGGTACCCAAGGCATGTTATGCATACCCAAGATAGGCAGAAGCAGAGGGAGGGGAATGCATCAAATGAGACAATACTTGGATGTTGGTGAAGCCTGCTCCCTATCCTCTTCCCAAGGAAATCCTGGGTTCTACTGCATCCTGAAAAATGGAGACCATTACTCCCATTAGGATTAAGTGCAATAGAGCCTACAGGCAAAAACCAGACTTAAGTGACTCCCAGCCTGTTTCTTCAAATTGTTCTAAGGTACAGCTCAAGATTAAATTTAAAGCTGAGTGTTTGAGAAGAACATGAAGGCCCATTGCTGAGAGAGAGAAAGAGAGAGAAAGACAGAGAGAGAGAGAGACAAACAGACCAGACTTCAGTCTCAAAGCAAGATTTCTGGGGCTGGAGCAGTGACTCAGTGGTTACGGCGCTTGCCTGGCATATGCAAGTACACGGGTTCAATCCCCAGCACCCACATACACAACTAAGTGTCAGTGCAATGAAAGCCATGTGAAAAACTCAATAAAAATTGATTCTGTCTCTTTCTCTCACTCTGTCCTTCTCTCTTTAAAAAAAAAAAAAAAAAAGCAAGATTTCTGGTTCATAGAATCAATCAGAAACAAATAGACTTGAGCAATAATGTCAAAAAAACCAAACCAAACCAAAACAACAAAAAACCTCCAAACAAGATGACAAGGGCTGGGGACTTTTCAACTCTTTTTTTTTTAAACAACTTTATTTAGTTTTTCACATGGCCTTAGTTGCTCCAACACTTAGTTGTGTAAGTGGTGCTGGGGTTTGAACCCGGGCCCTTGTGCTTGCCAGGCAAGCACCGAAACCACTGAGCCACCGCTCCAGCCCTGGGACTTTTCAACTCTTAACATAATTCTCAGGTCCTAAAACAAAATGAATCAATCTTCAGAAGCTTAAAATATTAAAGCAATGGTTATTATCCTTTTGTGTAAAGAAGTTTGTGAAAAATAACTGCTTGGACTCAGCATGGTGGTACCTGCTGGTAATCCCAGAGACTCTGTCTCAAAATAAAAAATAAAAAGGACTTGGAATGTTCTCAGTTGTAGAGCAGCACTGGGTTTAATCCTCAGTATTAAAAAACAAAACAAAACAAAAACAAACCCCATCCAAATAAGTAGACAAAAATCTCCAGAACATCAACTGTTTGACTTTCATCTCCAACAAATCTGATTACTTCCACTAGTGATTGGTCTCGGACAGTTGCATTAGTAAGAAAAATCCCTGCCAGGTGCAGTGACTCACACCTGTAATCCCAGCAGCTCAGGAGACTGAGGCAGGAGGATCACAAGTTCAAAGCCAGCTTCAGCAATTTAGTGAGGCCCTCAGCAACTTAGTTATATTTTATAAAATATAAAAAGGCCTGAGGATGTGGCTCAGTAGTAAGTGCCCCTGGGTTCAATCCTTGCTACCAAGAAAGAAAAATTCCTGATAATTCACATGCAAGTGGCTAGGAAACCCTACTTCAAGAAGCATTGCACTTAGGGAAATTATTAAATTCCATAAGGACAGGGAACAGTTACTTATTTTGTCTTCATGGTATCCGTGCCCTGTGTTGTGCCCAGACTGGAAGCTCAGTAGAACCTTATCTGTTAGAACTAGAAAGTTTGGGTTTCTGGAGCCAAGGTGGGTTGGGGAAGTATGCCATCTGTGATCCCAGGACATGACCTGCCCTGAGTCCCTGATGCTCTCTTTGCTTCCTTTGGTTCTACTTGATACCTGTTGGGGCTGGTTTGTCCAGACACTGAACTGGTACCGAGTATGCTTGGGATCCTCTGTCAGTGTCCCTTGTACATGCAGAGTTCTGGACGCACTTGTAGGAGGTGGGGAGAATGGTTTGCCAGACTTTTCTTTGTTTATTTTTTTTCCTTCTACCATGCTTCAGGTTAGGGAGTATTCTAAGAGCTTCTGTGAAGCAATTACACTTTTCTGGCACCTTGGGTGACTCATGTGTCTCAACTCTACACACCCTCTATCAAAGGCCTTGGGATTTCAAGGTCAGGATATTTAAAGTCACATTCTTGGGAGTGCTCTGGACACTGCCAGCTCAGCACAGGATGAGGGAGGTGCTCAGAGGACAGCTGTCAGTGTCAGTGCCTGCCGTTTATGGTAAATCTGGGAGCACATACCAGTTATAGGTATCGGCTTATCAGTGTTTAGATTTAGCTGGTGATAGTCAAGTGACAACAGGTTTCTCTTCATTCGTTCTCCTAAACATTTAATTCAGCACCTGTTATATCCCAGACACAAGGGAGTATACAAAGATGTATAGATGTAACTATACCCCAAATGAGCTCACAATATAAGAAACAATATACTGGCCCTTCAGAGAGACTCATGAATAATAATAATGTCACAGGTAGAGAAGTATGAGCTCAATATGGCAGGGTAGCCAGCAGTGATGGAGATGATGTGGGGTATTGGAAAATCTGAGAGAAAGGTCTCGAACTGAATATACACATTTAAGTAGAAGTTACCCAAGTCAACTTCTGTTACTTGCCAAGATAGAATAACAGAGATGGAATTTATCCTTCTCCCTGAGGCGATTGAAAAGTTGTACAAGATATATGGATATCAGACAGTGCAGGACAATTGTCTCTGAGACAGAGAAAATAAGTGGGTCCTGTGATTGCTCCTGCCTAATGTCTTAGGAGAGTTCCCAGGCCAAGAGGAGGAACCCCAGCAGAGCCCCAAAATTTCTTTGAGTTGAAGAGGTGGAGCGGGGAGTCCAGGGAGGCTGAAGTAGCTAGAGAGGAGAGAGATGCAGAGAGAGAAAGGAGAGAGAGAGAGAGAAGAGAGAGAGGGAAGGGAAGGGAAAGGAAAGAAAGGAAATCTTCAGAGGGTCCCCTTGAGTCTTCAGCTGAGTACTGACCAGAGCATGTGTGTGAGGAAGTACATGGGTCTGAGGAAACAACCCACCCAAAAGAAATAGAAGAGACAAATCTTGGAGCTCACACAAGGCAAGGAGTGGTTCATGTGCTCACTGGCTAAAATAGAAAGCCTTGCAAGTCACAAGGCATCATATAGAATGCTCAGAAGGGTACTATCTTAGTAGCAAGGCAAAATTAACCTTAGCCTAATGGATATCCTGGTTCCAATTAACAAAATTTGAAAGCCTTAAAAGGATCAAACCATTTCTAAGTAACCTAACTATGTCCCAGAATAAAGCCCAAGAGTATTTATAGAAACACAAAAATATCCAGTATCCAACAAAGTAAAACTCACAATGTCTATCATCTAGTAAAAAATTACCAGGTACGCTTCTGAACAAGATGATGTAACATCCCCAAACGTGACCCTTAGCTCTGTCTCCAGCACCTCCACCCTTCCTGTTTCTCTCACTAGGAACACTTCTTCCCTCCCCTTACGTCTACCTTTTGAACCCTACCCTGTCCAAATTCTGGCTTAAATGCCACCTTTCTCACAAAGATGCCCTTCAACTCCTTTTTCCCTGCAAGGCTCAGAAAGCTCCTTTCCAGTCCTACACACTTGTTTCGTGTCCTCTCTTACACAATCTCCTGTAGTTCTTATTGTGCTCCTCTGATCATCCTTAAGAGCTGAGAGGTTTCCGTAGTGAGCTTTAAGGATGGTGGGTAGATTATGGAATGTCCCTTCCTTACGTTGTGACTTTTTGAGAAAAATCCCATGCTTGGGTTAAAAAAAAAAAAATTAAGCTGGGCATGGTGCTGCATGGTGGTGACTTGGGAGACTGAGGCAGGAGGATCACAAGTTTAAGCCAGTCTCAGCAACTCAGCAAGACTCTGAGTAACTTAACAAGACTCTGTCTCAAAACAAAATATAAAAAGGGCTGGGCATATGACTGAGTTAAGGGGTCAAGTGCCCTGGGTCATTCCCCTATACCAAAAAAAAGAAAAAAAAAACTACTGAGTGAAACAAAGCCAAACAAAATTATTGAATTACTCCTTATTCATACTTCAAGGAGGATATTAAATAAAACATTCAAAAATTACCAGGCATGCAAATAATAGGGAAATACAACTCATAATCACATAATCATAAATCAGTCAATACAAACAGACTCAGAAATGACATGGAGATTAAAAAAAGATGTAACACAAAGGGACATTAAAACAGATTTTATATGTTCAAGAAAGTAAAATATTAAGTATGTTCAATAAAGTCATAGAAGATAAAAAAGACTAAGCTTCTAGAGATAAAAAATATAATGTGAAATAAATATAGTAGGTGATATTAACAGCAGATTAAACACTGTAGAAGAGGGGCTAGAGCGGTGGCTCAGGGGTTATAGAGCTTGCCTAGCACAGGAGAGGACGTGGATTAGAACCCCAGCCATGTACACAATTAAGTGGCACAGCAACAAAAACCAGATGATGAAAAACTAAAAAAAAAAAAAAAAATTAAATTAAAAAAAATTGATTCTCTCTCTCTTTAAAAAAAAAAAAACACCGCAGAAGAGAAAACAAATGAAAATACATTCATGGAGACTATCCAAAATTTAATGTAAGGGCAGGGAGTATAGCTCAGTAGTAGATTTTGCCAATATGCATGAGTCCCTGGGTTCATCCTTAGTTCTGGGGGAAAAAGGAATAAAAGAGATGACATGCTTTGGGAGGGGGGTGAAGAAAGAAAGTGATCAGAAACAAAACTCCAGGTGACCTAATATTTGTGTAATTGGAGTCTCAGAAAAAGAGGGAAAGGCAGAAAAACCTTTGAAGACGTAATAGCCAAATATATTCCAAATATGATGAAGACTATAAGCCCATAAATCCAAGATGCTCAATGAACCACTGGTACAAGAAACTAAAGAATCACACCAAGACACATCATGATAATATTAATTAAAATTCAGCACTAATGAAATATACTAAAACCACTCAGAGAAACAGGGACACATTATGTAAAAAGGAACAAAGTTACAAATGACAACAGATAGCCCAGTGCCGTGATCCCAGCAACTAGGGAGGCTGAGACCCGAGGATTGTGAGTTCAAAGCCAGCCTCAGCAACTTAGCGAGGCCCTCAGTAACTTAGCAAAACCCTATCTCAAAATAAAATATAAAAAGGATTGGGGATGTGGCTTCAATGGTTAAGTGCCTCTGGGTTAAATCCCTAGTACCAAAACAAAACAAAACAGACTTTTTTTTTGTTTTTGTTTTTTTGTTTTTTAAAGAGAGAGGGACAGTGAGATCAATTCTATGTAGTTTTTCATATGGCTTTCATTGCTCTGACACTTGGTTACATACTTATTGTGTACCTGGTGCTGGGGTTCGAACCCATGTCCTGGAGCACGCCAGGCAAGTGCCATAACGGCTGAGCCGCTGCTCCAGCTCCACGAGCTTCCTTTTGAAGGCAATGAAAACCAGAAAGCAATAGAGCAACTTGAAGTTCTTGAAGAAAAAGTTGTCATTCTTGAGTTGTATACCCAACAATAATAGCTTTCAAAATGAAGGTAAAATAAAAACGTTTTTAGACATGTAAAATGTAGAGGAACTCATTGCCAGGAGACTTATACTATAAGCACTGTAGACACAAGGAAAATTCAAGAATAAAGAAAATTATGTTAGAAAGAAGTCTGAGTCTGCACAAAGCAATCGAGGGCACTGGGAATGGAGTATTCCATTTAATAAATGCAGAAGAAGTGATATAGTAGAATATTACCATGTGAAACTCTTAGTAGCGGAATTAGTCAATAATTAACAATGACTGATAATATGACAAAAAAAGAGACAACTAGATATCATATACTCTGATAGGCACATTGCAACATGTATGCAAAGTAATAAAGAAAAAGAACAATAAGATATTAACAACTATAAGGATCAAATCTGAACTGGGTCTCTGGATATAACTACTAGTTTACAGGCTGTGCAAAAGACAGTGAATCTTGTTCGGTGATACCACTCTTTTATTTTTTAAAAAACCAGACTTGAGAAATTGAAAGGATAAACAGCTACATTTTTTATTTTTATAAAGAAAGTGCAAGGGGGACTGGAGCAGTGGCTCAGCAGTTACAGTGCTTGCCTGGCATGCATAAGGACCCAGGTTCGATCCCCAGCACCACATATACAATAAAGTGTTGCAGAAAGAAAAACTAGATGAAAAAAAAGTTCTCTCATTTAAAAAAAAAAAAGTGCAAGAAGAGACAGCGAGAGATTTACTTGGAGGGAAATTATAAACGACTTCGGAGACATGCCTATCAATCGCAAATCACAACAAATAGGTCTTGTTTAGATTTTTTTTCTTTAAAGAGTGAGGGACAGTCAGAGAGAGAGAGAGAATTAATTTTATTTAGTTTTTCATGTGGCCTTTCTTGCTCTGACACTTTGTTGTGTATATGGTGCTGGGATTTGAACCCATGGACTCGTTCATGCATGCAAGGGAAGCACCGTAACTGCTGAGCCACTACTCCAGCCCCTTGTTTAGATTCTTAATTCAAACAAAAATACTATAAAAAAGGAAAAACTTAAGATATTCAGGGAAATGTTTACTTTGGTAGCTATTTTATAATATTAAAGAATTTTTGGGTACTTGAATAGTAGCTCAGTGGTTACAGTGCTTGCCTGGCATGTGCAAGGATGCGGGTTCAAACCCCAGCACCATGTGCACAATGAAGTGTTGGAGCAAGGAAAGCCACATGAAAAATTAAATACAATTGATTCCCCCTCTCTGTCCTTCTCTCTCTTAAAATATAAAAAAAGAATTATTGGTGACAATAAAGCCACCCAGGCGAGGAGAGAGTGGGGAGCACTGGTGGGGGAAACACCAGGGCAGCGCAGGGGAAGGGCTACTCTGTATCTGCTGTGCTGCTCTGATTTCTGAAAAGGAAAATGGAGACTGTTGGCATGGAGATTATTTTGGTTGATCTCTTCTAGCTGCCTGGGTGTAGGGGCCATCAGGGCATGGCCAGGAGTCCTGTTGAGGGCTTTTCCTTTCTTTCTTTTTTTTGGGGGTACTGAGGATTGACCCTTGGCATTTTACCACTGCATTACATTCCCAGTCCTTTTTATTTTTTTATTTTGAGACAGGGTCTTGATAAGTTCCTTAAAGGTTATTACTAAATCACCAGGCTAGCCTGGTAACTGAATCTAAATTGCTGAGGTTGGCCTTGAACTTGTGATCCTCCAGCCTCAGTCTCCCAATCCTGTCTGGCCTGTGGAGGGTTTTCAAGGCCACTCTCAGCAACAGGGGAAAAGGACCCATTGGTTTGGGTGGGATAGGTTCCCAGCTCTGCCCTAGAATTAGAAGATCAGGAAGAAGCAGAGGTGTAGTGTGCAGAAAAGGAAAGAAAAGATGGAAAAGGAGACAGAAGAGAAGGGGAGAGAAGAGAAAAGAAGAGACTGAAGTTGGATCTCGGGTGTGGCCAGGTGCTGTAAGTACCAGTTGGCTTAAGCCCTCAACAGTGTATGTGTAGGAGGTGGGTGCTGTACTTCCACCTTCTTCCTCTCTGTAGTCCAGTTCAGCTGCAAAGCAGGAGTATAAGCAGGGCTAATGGAGATGCTACGGTTACAGAAATTAAGGAGGCTGCTCAGGGCCAACAGGCCTTGCCGGGGGACCTGGCCTTTGGTTTTCCATGACACCCCAACATTGACGACATATGCCACGTGCCTTTGTCCTGTGGTGTCCTGTTGTACCAAGATGTCCAGTGAGAAATAACAACAATCTCATTGCTTAACGTTATTAAGTGTTCACTATGTCAGGTCCTGTTCTAAATGTTTTACATATTAATTTATTTTATCTTCTCAACAACACTTTGAAGAAGATTCTGTTGTTAAACCCATCTAACAGATGAGGTAACTGAGCCCACAGAGGTTAGGTAACTTTCTTAAGGTCATACAGATATGAAGAGACATTATTGAATAAGTTCTTCACAACTAGGCAGAATGGCAGTGGTGACCTGGCCCACGCCTTAGTTGACCTCATTTCTTTCCCCAAGATAGAGCTGTGTAAAGCTTCTCCCACCCAATCCCCAGAGAACTGGGGCCCAAGGCTGGAATCAAGTTTTCCCAGAGCTCGGAAGAGACCCTGAGCTGCACTGAAAAAGCCACCCTGTGCAGGAGAGGCTGTTAGGGCCCCAAGGCTGGGGAAGAGTTTGCCAAAAACAACAGTGTGCCTGTCCTAAACTGTTCCCAGACTGCACAGCCTGGACGCCAGGCTGGCCTGGCTCTGGACTCTGAAGTCCCAGCATTCCAGGATGTTCTGGGGGAACCAGGGAAGGTGGTATCCAAGGCAGCACTCTGGCAGGGGGAGAGCTTGGGGAGGCCCGTATGTGAGTCCCAGCCTGGCTCTTGGTGGGCAGCTGGGTCCCCTCCCCAGGTTCTGGCAGAACACCCTTGAACAATTTAGCCTGAAATAGCAGAAGAACTTCTTTCCTATTTTTTCCAGGCTTTTGGATGAAATTATATTTTACAAATGACTCATTATTATATTTATAGCTTCTCCCCAAATGATTCAAATTGTGGTTTGTCGCCTCCCTGTCTCTCAGCTCCCCCCAGCTCGACAGGAAGAAGTGCTGTTTACTGTATGGCCAGGTGTGGCTGCTGAGAGTGGCTTTGCCTCTCCCTATAATTACGTTTGCCTCAGCCCTGACAAGCACCCAGCACATTTAGTCATGTGCGGCCTTTGTTCCAGCATGTTGTTGGGAGACAGTTCCGACATTAACTCGGCTTGGAATCTGTTCCTGTAGGAAGCGCATGTGTGTGTGGGTGGTGTGTGTGTGGGGGGAAGAGTGGGTAGCCTGAGGGGGAGGCCTGTTCTTGGGGAGGCTGTGACAGAGGGGCCTTTGTGAGGGCAAAGGCTGGAGATGAGGGAGCTGCAGTTCTCAAAGCCCCCTGTGTGAAGG
This sequence comes from Aplodontia rufa, assembly GCA_004027875.1. NCBI lineage: Eukaryota > Metazoa > Chordata > Mammalia > Rodentia > Aplodontiidae > Aplodontia > Aplodontia rufa. Next base: position 8,090 of record PVKS010036500.1, on the reverse strand, counting down.
CTGGAGTGGGCCAAGATCAGCAAGGGCCACTGTGGGGACAGTACTCCTCCCTCAGCCTCCACTGAGGACTAGAGGGCGGCTGGTGGAGGAGGTGGTGGCTGATGTCTTGCTATTGACCCTTCACAATCCCTTGTGAGGAACTGCTGGCCCTTTTAGGAATGGGGGCACTCTTGAATTCCCTCCCTCTTCCAGGGAGCTCCCAGCTCCCCAACCTCTGTCCTCCCACCCTGGCTCCTCCCTGTCTCTCAAGGTGTGGTAAGGCTGTATGAGAGAAGCTTGCTTTTAAACAGGCCACCTTTGGCAGAAAGAGTGGAGAGGAGACTGAGCCGAGGCCCCATTTGCAGGAACAGTTTATCCCAGCCAGGTACCCACGGGATTAAAGCTCTCTTGTTCTGCCCTGCCTAGTAAGAAAAGTGATAATCCCACAAAATGGGAAAGAACATTCTGGAAGTCATGGGTACATTCTCAGAGCCCCACAACAACCTGCTCGGGGTCCTTGAACCTGCAGTGTGGGGTTCTGTAGATGCTCCTGGCTGGATGTGGAGTAAGGGAGGTGGGGCTGCACCTAAGAAGGCCACCTGGAGCATCCTAGAGTCCTGAGGAGAGAAGGGAAGTGGCCACCCTATGAGAGGACAGCTGGCATCATAGGAAATCTCTCTATACTCTTTCCTTGGCTTGAGGTGAAAATCTGGTTCCTTTACGTTACAGATCCAACATCTGAGGTGCAACAGCTTTTGGGAGGCTGTGCTGGACAAGGTGGGAGCCTCAAGTTGTGCATGGTCCAAGCCTGGGGCCCTGGTGGTGTCCCTAGATCCCCTACTGGTCTGCTTCCATTTTCCCTTCTTGGCATAGCCTGAGTGAGTGGGACAGGGACTCGGAAGGAGGTGATGTGGGAATGGGTGTGGACAAGCATAACGTAATTATTGGTGAAGTCAGCATGAAGCCTTAGCTAGATGACTTCCATCTGGGCTGAGCTGGGGCCCTGCGAGGTGCATGACACAGTTCTGAGTGTGGTGGGAGCAAGATACTGGGAGTCCCTGGACTTCTCTTTGGGGCGTTCCCTGCAGGTGGAAAGGGGCCATTAGCCAGTCTCTCTTCAAAGAGGAGGGGAAGGCTGAGAGAAGGACCAGAAGGGGTGGCCAAAGGGGACTTACCAGGGCAATCTGAGCTAGCTTTTTAGGCTGGAAAGAAAGAGGGACTCTTATTGGAGAAAAGTGCTGCCTGCTACATCCTGTGGAAACAGAGCCAGGCCAGCAAACCCCACTGGTGGTCAGACTGAGGGGCAGCCAACACTGTCAACTGAAGCCACCATTGAGCCACCTTTTTTAAAATGAAATTTATGGCCTTGAAGCCACCAGATGTGTGCTGGCACCTTTTCATTAGTCCTTTGCAGTCAGCATGTTAGAGTGCTTTGAACACTGCTACAAGGTGCCATTTTTGAATATGTGCTCATAGGGTTCAACTCCTCTCTGCACACTCCATAGTCCCTATGCTGCTGCGAGCCATATTCTCATCAGCACACTGCAAAAGGCAGCCTGTGGACAGAGTTGGACATGGCCTCTGAATAAAAGTTAATCATGGAGAAAATAAGTATCTTAACAAAATGGGGGTTTCCTGGTACAGACCAGACTGTGAAGGGTTTTGCTTCATTCCACCTTCAATGAAGCTGATGATTTAGGGATGTTGGGCCAAGTTCAGAGTATTATTTTTAGGTCATATCTTCTGAGCAATTTTGCTAACTACCCCCTTATTTTCAGGTAGCAATTTCCTTCTTATGTTTAAGATGGTTCTTGTTTGACAAAGTGAAATAAGAGATGATGAAACCAAGCCGGGTGCCATGGAGCATTATTATAATCTCAGCCATTTGGGAGGCTGAAGCAGGAGGATCACAAGTTCAAGACCAGCTTGGGCAACTTATCAAGACCCTGTCTCAAAATAAAGGACTGGGGATGTAGCTCAGTGGTAGAGCACTTACTTGGCATGTGCAAGGCTCTGGGTTTGAACCCCAGTACTAGGAGAGAGAGAGAGAGAGAGAGAGAGAGAAAGCTGGCTTGCACATATTTCTCAAAGTGTGTTCCCATTTATTAAGACAGATTAAATAACTTGCTCAGTGCTACACAGCTAGCCAATGATTGAACTGAACTAGGTTTAGAACCAAGGTCTGAAGGCTCCTATCCCAGGCAACTTTTCCCTGGTTCTCGTATTTTCCATCAATTGGAAAAGGAGTATGCCTATAGCAAAACGGGCAGAGTCAACAGAACGATGATTGATTGACCACCCATCTGAGAGCAGGAAAGGATGACCTCCTTAGCTTGGGAACCCTCCACAGGTGTTCATAAGTATGTTGGGATCCAGGTTGCTGGAGGAAAATCCCCCATTTTTTGAATTAACTGCAAGACCCTCTTGGGGTCAGAATGAAGGCTGTTGACTATTTTATTGTGGTAAAGTATATGTGATATAAAATTTACCATTTAAACCACTTAGGTGTGTAGTTCAGTGCTTTTCTAGTCCATCCCTATTGCACGTAACTATCATCACCGTCCCTCTTCTCCATCACTCCAAACTGAAACTCCATACCCATTAAACAAATTCCTGCTCTTCTCTCATTATCCCAGTCCCTACTTTCTGTCTCTGTTCATTCGACTCCTGTAAATACCTCATATAAGGGAAATAATTTATTATTTGTCCTTTTGTGCAGATTTATTTTTAACTGGGCCACCATTTTCCAGAACAACACAATAGGAATGCTCTCTCTCCATGCCTGCAGAGAACAGGAAAAAAAAAAAAGGAGCAATTTGGGGTGGATTTCTTGACTGTCAGGGGTACCAGATGTAAGGGGGCGATGGGGGTGGATAGGAAGAAAGTGTTACATAGAAAACAAAATGCTGTGCTTTATCATTCCGGGGGGGGGGGACTGGCATCTATCTGGGAGATAGACGCCTCTTTTGGGGGGATTATGCTATGAGAACACAATGGAAAGGCTCTGGTGAGAGCGATGAAACCCTCTGGGCATGCTGAAGGCAAGACAAATTGTTCTGCAGGAGAAATCCACAGAACTTGGAGTTTGCATAGAAGGGTTTGGAGGAGAAGAGGGAGAAGGGGAAGATGGTATAAGTTGGGACTTAGGGAACAGTGAGAAGTTTTCCAGAGTGAGGATGGTTATGGATGGTTAGGAGAGTGTGTTTATTAACAGATTCTCATTTGCTTACTGTGAGTCCCCTCTATGACCCCCAAACCCAGAGTAAAAGCCTGCTGCTGTGCAAATTGTGGGATGACTGGGAGAATGCAGGAATGAAGGGGAGCCTAGGGTGACGAGGAGGTGCTGGGAGGACAGCAGCTGCCCTGCTGCTGGCTGGAGCCCATGAAGGCTGGGGGAAGTAGGAAGCAGGAACTCCAGGTCAGAGGTCACTAATGAAAGCATAAACCCTCTAAGATGCTGGAAATCAATGGGCAGAGGGCAAGATTTGGGAGGGACTGTGAGATTGGGGGGAGGTCAGAACAATATGGTCCTTACAGTGGGTGAATGGGGCTTGGGTCATTTGCTAGAATATTACGTGACATGCACAGCGGTTAACTTGGAAGGAGTGGATGGATCTTCTCTTCCTGGAGACCTTCTGGCAAAATCTGGACAAGGCACAGCCTGGGTGATTTAAGAGGTCCCTTGAGCTGAGCTCACTGCCTCCAGGATTTCCATACACACAGAGAGCAGTACTGTTTTTTTGTTTTGTTTTTTTTTTGAGACAGAGATGGAGCTAGAACCAAAGCCAAGCACCAGAACACATCTCGAGCTTTCAAAACAACACCCTCTTTAAAATCATCTGATAGCAGAACTACCAGGCTATGGCTGTCTCTTTGGAGATGTGTGCTTTTTGGACCTCCCAGGTAGAGTAGAAGCCCAATGAGAGGGTCTGGGTGGGCTGTTCCCACTCAGAGACCCCAGAGGAACCTGGCATGGAAAGTGAGCCCTGCTACACATTGCTGGGAAGGCTTGGTGATTCCAGGGCCAGGTCCCGTACTGAGTGTGGGCTGAGGATGGAACCCTGCCTGGAATCATTGATGCATCTTGAGATCTCTGGACCAGCCTGTGTGGTGGTGGAGACTGCTTTGAGGCCGGCCGAGGACATTTCCCTCTGGTCCTCTCCAGCTTGGCCCAGAGAAGCAAGGCTCTGGACTTGTCTGGCCATATCCCATTTTTGTCCCAGCCCAGCATCTTTTCGTTAGTAAAGTCCTGGGGAAAAGGGCCTGGTTTGGCTCACCTTCAAGAAGGTTGCCAAATGTGTTAGTTGCCACTAAAAGCCTGTAAACTGGGGTGCAGGATGCGGGGGCCTGGGCTGGCCAGAGGGTGTACTGTTTAGAAGTTCCAAAAGCTCCCCGCCAGCTGGGAGGAAGGAATGTCCCCATAGAGTCAGAGGGAGCCCATGCACTGGGGCCTGGGCCAGCTTTCCCTCTCCTGGGCCCCTCCGCTTTGGGGCAGCTGCATGTTCCCTTCTACTCCGCAGCTCCAGCTCCGGAAAGACCAGGGGCCCTTTCAGGGAAAGGAGGAAGAGGGAAGCAGGCCCCAAATACTTCTGAAAGTCTGATTCTGAGCTTCAGTCGCCAACCCAGCACTAAGCACAGATGCATTTTCTACTCAGTTATGAGCATGTGGAGCTTTCTGGAAGGTTGTTTGAGCTAGGAGGACCTTAAAGAACAGTTAGTACAGCCTCCTCATTTAACTGGAAGACTAATTTGAAACAGTGGGATTTGGCAGGGGCTGGGATGCCTTTTTTCTTCTGAGGCTTCATTTCCTGAAAGAGACAGTGTCCATGATGAGCTGATTTCATTAATTCACCATTGAGTTCTTCCTCGGTACATTAAACAAACAACCCCCCCAAAAACAAACAAGAATAAAAACAAAAAACAAAACAAAACAAACAAATAAAAAAGCAAAGAAAAACAATCCCACAATGACAACAAAACACCTCAGAGGTCCAGATTTGCTTTCTTTTAAAGGTAGCAGAATTTGTGGCTTTAGGGTGTTTTCCATTTGGGGGCTATAATTTCTGTTTGTTCACTTAAAATCCTCCTTCACTACAGGCTTACAGCCAGGTCTCCCTCTGCATATTATCAGGCTGTGCTTGTGAATGGCCAAGGGAAGCCGGAAATAGGAGAAAGTTGGGGAATACTGAGAATGATGCTGGGACTAAGACAGGATTATATGACGTTGGAATGTGGGAAGGTGGAGGCTGACAGACTTGTGGTCAAGGGTGGATGTTTGAGCATCCTCAGGGAGACCTTACAGCAATGTAGGAGATCAGAGACCTTCAGTAGCCCTCTGTGCGGGGTCCAGGGGCTCAGGACCCCCTGTGGAAGACACTGAGTTGCATTAGGAAGATGGCACCTGGATTCACCAGAAAGGGCTCTGAGATGGGCAGGGCCCCAGCACAGGAAGCTTAGGAAGGATGAGCCCTGTTTGGGGCAGCCATAGCAAAAGGGAAGAGAGGAAAGGAAAGAGAGAAGGCAGGTGGCATGGAGTGAAGTGGGGCCTGAACTAAATTATAAATTTTGGTGGTCGTATCCTTTTTGGGAGGGACCTGGAAGGCTGCCAACTTTGATTTCATTTTCTGGACAGATCTTTGTGTTACTTTTTCTTTTCAGAGTGAGAGAGAGAAAGAGAGAGAGAGAGAGGAATTTTCATCTGGTTTTTGTTTTTCTGACAGCTGTGTATGTGGCGTTGGGGTTCCAACCTGGATCTTTGTGCATCCCAGGCAAGCACTCTACCACTGAGCCACTGCTCCAGCCCCTAGGTTACTTCTTATATCTACTGCCTAATCTCTACTGAGTTAGTGCATCCTCATAGAAGCAGCTCTTGGCAGAACCATGAGACAGATGCAGCTGTGGGTGGAGATATCACTTGCTAGGGGTGGGCTGGGGCAGAGGCAGACAAGCTAGTAGAGGACAAGAAAGTCTTTCCTAGCCTCCTTCCTGTCCCGGGAGGTAGTATGGGGGGCCAGTGTCAGGGTTCCAGGAGGGACTATGTCTTTCTTATTCACATTGCACCCCCATGCACAGTTTAGAACCTGGCACACACTGAATACCTGAATCACTGAATGAGTGAGGTTGGCATCTATCTGAATGGACAGAAGGCTGTTCTTTCCAATCTCTGTGTTAACCCAACAATATTTTTCTTCTTTGGGATTTAAAGAATAACCAAGACTCCTCGACTAATGTGAGCTTTTCCCTCCAGAAAGGGTCTTCTCAAAGCTGATGCAAGAAGGCACTGAGGCACTGTTCTTGAAATAAACTCAGCCTAAAGACCCTCCACTGGACAGGAGAAGAGGGGCTGGGAGGAGGGTTGCCATGACCTCCTGAGGCCCAGCTGACTGTGTGGGCTGCAGAGTGGGCTGGGACAGAGGCTGATGGCAGAGGTCTTGGTGAGATGATGCATTAGCACCTCAGTTAACTGCATCATGTTTTCCCTCCATGTGACAATCCTGGGCTTATGCCTCATCCCCAGCAGTCAACCTTTGGAGGAAAATCAAATGGAATTTAAGCATTATCTCTGATAAGCTTTAACCCCTGGACTTGGTTACTCTGAGAAGCCATGGGTTTCTTTCCTGGGATGCTTTCAGAGATGTGATTGTGTTTTATGGGAAGGAGGAGGTAATGAAAGAGAGACCCTTGTCTCCTTCCAGCTCCTCTCCCTTAAGAAAGCTGCTCTGCTTCTGGAAACCAAGGGAAGATATTGTTTTGGAAGATATCTTTTGGAAGATACTGCTAATCTTCCCCTTCTGTAAGTATATTCAGCAACAGGGGTATAACTGAGAGGATCTTTTCGGTCCTTGCACCCTATTTCCCCAGGAGGATCTGAGCATTTCCCTTTCCTTCAGGAGCTGTCAGACTCCATGTGCGCCTTCTCACAGGGAGCCCACCCTGCTTTTAATATTGGAAAGATCTATGCTAGTTCTCAGGGCCTCTCAATCAGCAATTTCCCCCTTGGGCTCTGTCTGAAAAGCGCATCAGTCTCTTTCCTGAAAGCGACGTCCTCCGGCTAAACACAGCCAGCTTTCAGATGTAGAAATGGACTGATTTTCATCATGCCCTTTCCCAGCCAAATTATTGAATTGCTCGCCCCTCCTGCTGGGTGCCCCAGCCTTCCTTTCTGCTTGAAAAGTTGGAGGAAGCCTTAGGTTCCCCTCCGCATACTTTGGCAGGAGAGGGCCAGGGCCGGGGGTTGGCGGGCCCCTGAGACCCACCCCGCCTCCGGCTTTGTGCGGCTTCAGCGGCCGCAGACTGCAGGGTCGCGCTGGGGACCTCCTGCCTTCGTGAACAGCGATCGCCACAAGGCTGTTTGGGGACCAAACTCTGCAGCGCGCCAAGGCCGCCACCGAAGCCCCAAAGAAGATCCGTGAGAGTGCGCCCCGCGCAGGCGGCTTCGTGCCGAGCGCGCCCCAGCCGCGCCGCCCCTGCGGCCGAGCCCAACCCGCGCCCGGGCCCCTCGGGAAGGGCTCGCAGGCGACGGGGGCGGGGGCCGGGAGGAGGGAGCGTTCCTGCAAATCACATGATTTTCCCGCTTATATAAATCACAGCTTGTTTTTCTCAACTGGCTGCAGACTTAAAGGTGCAGTGTCTTCTTTCTCTCCCAAGGGCAGGGCTTCCCCTGGGTGCTTTAAACTGCCCCGGAGCTGGCCTGGAGTGGTTTCACCCATGAGCAAGTCAGGGTTCAGGGTTTAAACACACCCGCTCCTCATACTCAGGGATGTTTCCTTCGGCTGTGCAAGCCAGAGAAAGGCACGCAAACACCATCACCAAATCAGTAACCCGAGCCGGCAGTGTGGATGCGGATCAGCAACCTTTCTGAACAACAGCAAACCCTTAGAGCCAATGAAGCGCTGGACGCCTTTATTGGACCCTGAACGGAGAGGTTAAGATGAAATTCGCGGGGCTGGAGCGGTGGCTCAGCGGTTTCGACCCATGCCTGGCAAGCACGAGGACCCGGGTTCAAACCCCAGCACCACGTACACAACTGAATGTTGGAGCAACTAAGGCCATGTGAAAAACTAAATAAAGTTGTTTCTCTCTGTCTCTCTCACTGTCCCTCTTTCTTTCTT
>PVKS010036499.1:0-19302 GCA_004027875.1 Aplodontia rufa | reverse complement strand
CCTCAGAAGAAGCCTCCAGCACTGCTCTGTGACCATGCATCCTTTCCCTCCAAGGGTTTCTAGGAGCTTTGGCGGAGTGGAGAGAGGAGCACGAATAAAGAATTTGGGAGCTGGTCAGTCCAGAGTTTCAGTGCTGACCCAAGCACTCACCACTTACAGATCCTTGGACACTTATTTCCTTATTTGTAAAAAGGGCCAATGATAAGACTTACGTCTTAGGTTTATTTATGGATCATTGATGAACATGCCTATTTCTTTATGCATGTAATAGGTACTCAAGGCACATGAATCTTTTTTCCCATTTTTCCATCCTCATCAAATGATCCTCTAAGCTTTCTTGAATGTGCATAAAAATCACTTGAGAATCAATACCAGTTCCCAGTCCCTATTCCCAAACAATTGCAATCAGTTGGAGGTAGATCCAAAGAATCTGCATATTTAAATCTGCATTTTAAAAGAATAAGTGCACCAAGTGTACTTTTAGAACATTGATATACATGACCATAAATTTCCAGAATTGTGAAAAATAATCCCATTTCAGATTGGGAATTCCTATCTTAAATGTGTATAAATGCTTAATTGTGTATAAATGATGGTGTTCTTGTTCAAGATGTATTTGTTGGCAAGGAACAAAAACCCAAACTGCTTCATCCAGAAAGTGGAAATTATTGAAAGGATAGAAAAGAGTCAGACCAATGGTGGGTCCAGCTCTGGGGTTGTTGTAGCACACTTAGTTATATAAGCAACTAAAACTACAATACATATAAAATAGAAACCCAACAATGCAAAATATTAACAGCAGGACTTAGAGCTTACCATGAATCCTCTAGAAGCTCAGGATAGGAGTATTCATAAGAAAGTAAGATAGACCTAGCTCACTGAAAGATCAGTGGGGGGTTGGTGGGTGGCACCACAGGAGAGATGGCATGACCTCAGCCTCCTTCCCAGAGGCTGGAAAAAAGCAGGACATCGTCAGGGGACAATAATGATAACATCTGACTGTCTGGTGGGAGAGTTTCAAGAGTAATAGAAAATAAGTCTGGACGTTAATCAGATCGGAGCAAATTTGCAAAAGCCTTGAAAGAGTTTTAGCTCTAACCTATAGGCAGTGAAACGTCTTCAATTTCATTTTTTTCAATTAACATATAATAGCTGTACATATTTATGGGGCACAGTGTTGTATTTTTTTTTTTAAGAGAGAGGGACAGTGAGAGAGACAGAGAAAGAGAGAAACAACTTTATTTATTTTTTTCGCATGGCCTTGGTTGCTCCAACACTCAGTTGTGTACGTGGTGCTGGGGTTTGAACCCGGGTCCTCGTGCTTGCCAGGCAAGCGCCGAAACCGCTGAGCCACCGCTCCAGCCCCACAGTGTTGTATTTTAAATGCAACATGTATATAACATGTATTGGTCAAATCAGGGAAATCAGCAATTCCATCTCTATAGTATTCCTTTATGCCTGGGGCCTTTGGGTGTCTCACTTCTAGTCCTTCATAAAATAACTGAAACATTTTTAACACAAAAGTAATATTTTGGCAGCGTCTGTATACGTAGGAGGGAGGTTGGCATCACGAGAAGCAGTATCAGGAAGCGAGGACAGTAGACCTGCCTACAGATGACTGAAGTCTAAACAGGGATACATCTTTTTATCTCTTTGAAGTTTCTTATGAGCCATGCGCCTAACATTCAAGAGTTGATTCCTACAAAAATAATCAGAATCTTCTTGTCTGCATAAATCAGTGTTGTCCTTGAATATTTTACCTTAACAGTTCACTCATGTTCAACATGAGCCCGGATGTTTGTAAAACTCCCCTCATTCCCAAACAGAAATAACCTCAAGGATGTGTTAGAAGTTCAATGCAACAGTGTCCAGAAAGGGAAGAAAAATAATTTGAGACTTCAGTCTCCAAACGTTTAGCTGAATGATAACATTCTTGTGAGCATTTATCTGGGAGTTAGACCAGTGGTTTTGATCCTCCCAGGACTTGAAACCCATGTTTATGGCAGTTGTTAATTGGTTTGCTTGGACGGAGAAACAGGGACAGGCACAGCAGGGCTCGTCTTTCTCAAATCAGACAGAAATAATGATGGCCTGAAAGCTGGCTAACTATTTTTAAGAAGTAGGTTCATTTCCCCTTCTGGACACTGAAAAGAAAGCCCTCATTTTTTCCTCGATTTGAAGCATGTCTTCCAGCTTGTTCCCATGATGTTGATCTGTGGCTAGTTATTTTCTCACAATAAAATGGGACTGGGCTTAATTATTCAAAATAAGATTGCAGAGCCGCTTCTCATAAGCTCAAATGGTTCTCAAAGTTTTCTACCCATAGAGATTGTTTTTTCAAACCTCAAATGAAGATGCAGGGGTTCATAGCCATGCATTCACCATTGGATGATCCATCACTGAAAACCTTCCTGACTATTCAGTTACAACTGAACTGAGTTGCAGGAAGGTCGGGTGAGCTGCTGCGTCTGCCCACACATATTGGTTGAGTGGGGAATTTGAACTCAGGTCTGGCTCCAGAGATCCTGTCCTCTCCAGGATCCTTGGCTGTGCACATCTGAGGAAGTAGGAAGTCACAGCTGGATTCCCAGGAGCTATTACCCAGGGATGGTCATTCAGGTGGATGAACTCAAGGTTCTTATCATGTGTCAGACACTGTGCAAATTATTTTTCTTACTCATCTCATCAGAATCTCACAAGCACCATTTGCTATTGATATTATTGCCCATTCTGCAAAGCAGATACTGTGAGTTCAGAGAGATTCACTTACTTGTTCAAGGTCACCCAGCACAGTGAGTCATGATCCAGAATAGACCAGGTCTGACTATTATGATGGGAATAACCACACAGCTGTAATGAATAATGTAGGTAGGTCAGGAAGCAGCTCCATTTCAAAGAGGAAGACACTGAGGCCCAGAAATGTGACACCGTTCACATAGAGCAGAGGCAAGACCAGAATCCCTGTGGCCTGGTCTGGGCGCACAGTGGCTGGGTAGGCCTCTTACTGCTAGTAGAAAGCACCTCCCAAAATCTCAACTGCTGTTCATCATGAGAAAGTGACAATTCGACAATTAAATCAGACTTTTCAGACGTTCAGGCCAGTCGTGTCTTTTAAGCTATTATTTCTATTCAGTGAATGAAAATGTCTCAATGTCATAAACTTTCCCATGGCTTGAAAAGGCTATAAAGATTGCAGAGGGGCATGTTCAGCCTGCAAGGAACACCTTCCCTTCCCTTCCACACTTGCACAGGTCTCTACCTCTGAGGACCTTGACAGTATTCTTACTAGCTTTTGCAGAACACAGTGATAACATTTGAAGGACAAAATTTGAATGTTTGGAAGACTGTAGCCCTATAAGCCGATAAAACTGTGCAGGGAGAAACTATTCCTTTGCCTCCTCTTCTGTGGCTTCTTTGGGGACTTTCCACTGACCACATGGTAAATTTAGCACCAGCCCTTACGTGAAAATATGAAGCAAAGGTTCCAGCGTCTTTTCTCCTTTTTAAAGTGCTGTGGGCAGTGAAACAGGAATCTGCATGAAAGCTGGGTTCAGATAACCCTGAAATGGGTTGGCCACTTTGAGTCCCAACACTTGACCCAATTACCATGGCGCCTCTAACTCCAGCTGTCCCCACTTCGTGTGTAGTTGAGGGCAGCGCCTGGAACCAGGAGCACTGTCTGTGAGGAGAGCCCAGTTGCTGGCACCAAGCTGTCCCCACCTCGGAGCTCTTCCCTGCCCTATTTAATCCTGGTTTGGCTTCCTATTAATGAGAGGGTGAGTCAGCACATTGAGCTTTCTGCATGTTTCATCTACAATAAACAGCAAGCATTGAGCAAACACAACAGTGTTTGCAAGAATTTCTTGCAAGCTTTGGCATAAACATCCTAGTTATCAGGAAATCCATAAGATCATCAAAACTGGAGAATAAGCTTATTCCATGGAATGTATAAATTCATTTTTACTTCTAAAAACTTGACCCTGTGCTGATTCCTCCCTTTCACTCATGGGAAGGTAGAAGGAACGTACCTGCCAAATCTGTCCCTGGCCCTAGAAAAACTATGACAAAAGGCAAAGTCTATCTGCCACGCCTGCCTCTCATCCACCTTTTCAAGACTCAACTGGGAATTGATCAGGGTTTCTTTCCAAACAAAATCTGTGTCACAGTCCTGCATTCCTAAAATGTGTCTGGCTGTTGAACTACTCTTTGCAGGATTAGCAGACAGCAGGCCCATTTCAGCAGCAGCAGCACCTCCTCTTAAATCAGGATTATTTGCCTTTAGTGGAAACCCCCTTCTCCTTTGCCCCATCCTGTTCCTGTCTCAAGGCCTTTCTGAATACCAAGGAACTGTGCTGTCTCCTCCAAGGAGCCTGCCCTGGTCCCTCCTCCACCACAAACTCTTGATACCCTGAACTCCAGTGACATCCGTTGTTGAAATCTCTTGCTTGGCCCTTGGATCACTTCCACACTATATGCCATTCCTCCCTGACAGAAGCCAAGTTGTGCAATCAGAATCTGTCCCATGTTTCCAGCACCAAGCTTGGCATATTTATTAATTGTAAAGCAGACCAGAGAACTATACAGTATTCCTGACCCATTCAAGACCTACACTGCACAACAGATGGGCAGTTTTATGGCTGTTTCTTGTAAAAAGTCCCTTCAGTCCTTCCCCCACTCTCTCTTCCAAGATTGCATCTAGAAAAGATGGCATTCTGGGCTCCATTCACATTGCCAGGCCTGGATACAAAACATGAATAGAGTCAGTTGCAGCTGCTGCAGCGGAGCAAAAAATCTTAAAAAAAAAAAAAAAAAAAAAAAAGGCAAAGAAAGTCATTTGCTTCAGAAGTCATTAATTAGACTCAGGCTTTGCAGATACTCAGGCCAGGAAGTGCTCCTAAGCTGTTGTTTCTGTCCAGATTACTAAAAAGCCCCAAAGTAACAATGTAGTACAAATTTCCATAGCTTGAGGAGGCACTAAGACGCAGATTGGGCCTTTACAGCTATCCTCAGTTCACTCCCTCTCCTCTGCAGTTACTCTTCCTCCTCTACCCAGGAATCTGTTAAGACCCATTTTCAAAGCCATAGCAGAATCTTAGAATAAAATCAGCTCCCAAAGGAGACCACTCACTTCACCAGCACGCGGGAGCCCGACAAGCTCATGTTACTAAGTAAACCGCATTTTGCATTCGCAGCTATCTGAGCTTTCCTTCTGAAAACACGAGACTAAAGTGGTTTGGTAGGGGAAAAAAACGAATTTCCTCAGTGTCAGAAGCTTGTTCGTCCTGCACTTCTCCAGATCAGATTCTCATTGAGTGTGAAACAAACAGAGAAGAAGAGCATTTGTTTATGTGAGCTGAGTGCCCTTCCTCAGCAAAAACTTCTGCACATTTTGAGGAGAACTTCATTGTTTAAAATTCTGTAATCTTTAAAGATGTGTTCCATGCACGTAAGAATCTTTATTTGGTATGTCCCTGCGTACACAAATCATGCATGAATCCCAGAGAGATGTGTGGATAATTTTCAGTTTCTATTTTAGAGTCAGATTCTGTAGAACTGATATGAACTGAGGATAATGCCCATTAACAATAGATGTGGGGTGGAATTCAATTAGGCAAGGTGACTAGATCTTTAACATTTTACTGATACATTATAGATTAAATCATTTAAAAATTCACAGGAACAACACTGACAGTCTTGAACACATAGAGGTTGAACACATAGAGGATATATATATATATATATATATATAAAATCAGGCTACCTGGATGTCTCTAAAAAGCAATGATCCTGGGGCTGGAGGGGTGGCTAAGTGGTTACAGCTCTTGCCTGGCATGTGCACAAGTACATGGGTTCGAACTCCAGCTCCATGTATACAACTAAGTGTTGGAACAACAAAAGCCACATGAAAAACTAAATAAAAAATTGCTTCTCGGGCTGGAGCGATGGCTTGGTGGTTACGGCACTTGCCTGGCATGGGCAAGTACGAGGGTTCAGACCCCAGCACCACGTACACAGCTAAGTGTTGGAGGAACAAAGTAATGTGAAAAACTAAATAAAAACTACTTCTCTCTTTAAAATTTTTTTTTAAAAAATGCTTCTGTCTTTCTCTCTCTCTCACTAACCCTCTTTCTAAAACAAAACAAAACAAAAAACACACACACGCAGTGATCCCTAGTTTTATCCAGCACAGCCGAGCTTTCTGCCATCAGCTGTGATAGTGTGGTGTGTGTGGCCCTTCTGGGGAACCTGAACCACACCCAAGAAACATAAACCTCTACATTTTTTTCTCAAGAAAAGGGGTTGAGGCCTTATACAAGGCAGGTCAACCCAGATCTGAGGGGGAAGTGACACACTTACAACAATACTGTTGCAGAGATTAGCCACTAAAGAAATGGAGGTGGTGAAGCAGTCTCCTGGGCAGGCAGGCAGTTCCCAAAGATGGTGGTGCTTAACCTGAAGAGCTGGCAGCGACAGGATGCAGAATGTGGCCTTGTATTTTCCCCTGTTCACAGGGGAAAAGGGAGGCTAATATATAATGTGCTATAATGCCAGTTTATAAAGCCATTTATTCATTTATTTATCCAATAAATATTTAATGCCTACTGCATGCTAGGTTAGGCAATCTGGATGCAGCCATAGATAAAAATAAATCTAATCCTCGTCCCAGTAGATCTAGTTCATAATCTAGACAATGACCAAAAAATCAAAAAATTAATATATGATTATAAACTCTGATAACTCTTCTGAAGAATGGTGGTTTCTACCAAATTGTGGGTAGGCATGGTGATACTTCACTGGTCAGAGCACCAGGACTGAGGTGGCAGAGTCTACATTGAAATGACAGAGATAGCCAGCAAAGAAGAACATCGAGGGGGTTCTTTCTTCAGGACCTGGACAGAGCAACCTGTCAGTAGATAGCTAACCATCCTTGAATCAGCCTACTTCAGGCCCCAGACCTCTTAAAACCAGAATGCTCCCCTCACAGTAAGTAAGACACCATGGAACATCCTCCAAAAGACTTTCTGAAAATGTGTGAGAGCTAAAGGTCCCTGCACTATGAATGGATATAGGATGGTCCATTCTTACCCACAGGATAGGAAGCAGCCACATAAAGATTGCCTGCCCATAAGGAAAGGAGGCAGAGCAAATTTTTTTTATTAATTAATTATGGTCTTACAATTAGGTGGGAATCATTATCAAACAATCAAGAACAAATGTATAATGATAGAGCAAGCCAAGAGCAATTTTAAAAAGGTATGTCTGTCATAAGGGAGAGATTTCTAATAGTGCTGAGCAAATTTTCACAGTTCTTTAAGAACTCTTGAGAAACATCTGCAAAAATTGAGAACCTAAGTACAAAGGGCATTAGATTTTTAGACTCCAAAGAAAACAAATTCTTTTATGCAACCTGGACTTACCCACAATGGATTTCACTTAAACATATTAAACAGCTCATATAACTTGGCAAATTCCTTTGCCATGTGTGGCCTCTCTTGATCCCAAATGATCTAAAGAGGTTCACAAAAGTAACCCTACCAGTAACAACGCATTGCACTTATTCAGTTCTTTATGGATTTCAGACATGCCTTTTCATCTATTTTCTTACTGAAATCTATCCAAAAGTTGGTAGGAAAATAGTATTGACATTGATTCAGCTTGTTTCCACAGTGAGCAGGGAGATGGAAACAGGTATGAAATGCAGCCCCTGCCTCAGGGTCGCAGCAGCAATGGTAGTTAATGACACACAGCCACCGTTCTTTAAATATGCATCAGACACCCTCTGGCATGCATTACGCCAAGATTGTTCTAAGCATGTCTTGGTGCCTTATTTTCATGAAGTGCACAGGCTGGTTGGTGGCCAAAGGGTTAACTATCTGTTGAGCAATCGAATTTGTCTAGTTCTGCCTATAGGACAGAACCTTATAGCTTGCCTTGGTCTTACTCTCTCCCTCACCGCCAGTCCCCTGTGAATTTTAGCACCTAGGTTCAATCGATTTTACAAACTCAATCTCTCTGCATGCATGTCTCTTGTTTCATTGACCCATCATTCAGCCCTTTGAAGTCAATGTTTTCCTGATTCCATTTTACAGAACAGAAAGCTGAGATTCGGAGGATTAATAACCTGTCCAAGTCCACATGGCCAATAAGTGGTAGGGCTTGGATTTCAACATAAATACTTTCAGAGCTCAAATCTCTTTTCTGTCACTGGAACCCAAGTTCTTGATAATGATAGCTAACATTCATCAAGCACATAACCAGGTTCCAGGCACTGCACTATGCTATTCCTGGATGGTCTCATTTAATCTTCCCAGCACAATAACTTCAAGCTCATGCTTTTGATCATGTATCATGATCCCACTTTTACAGATGAGGAAATAGACAGAAAAGTCAGGGGACTTGGCCAAGGTCACGCTGCTCATGAGTGAGTTACCCCAAGCAATTTCATTCCAGATTCCAAGCTACTACTTCCCAAAATTGGGGTTCAGACAAATTCAAAGAATCATTAAGGATTTTAGATAAGGTAAGCACAGGGCCAGGGCCAAGATCCAACTCTTCACATGAGATCATGCCTGAAGCACATGGTGGTCTTGGCCTGGCCTTCCGTATGAACCAATTATCCCTCACCTCTGACATCACCCAACCTTGTATGAGTCTCTTCTATTCTATCTAATGATTTCCCTTTAACGATTCCCCAGAGCTACATCTATACCTCCTCTGTGGCTACTGCTGCCTGGGCAGGGTAGGGAGCCTCCACCTCCTTGCTGCAGAACGGTTTCCAGTCCCTACACTGACCTGCTGTCTGCTGTAGCAGACAGATTGATTGCCCTACAACGAGGCTGCTAATAATCAAGGGACCTCCTCCAAATCCACTCAGTGCCATCATGACTTCCTACCTTTTGAAAGTAGATACCTCTAACTAATAGGAATCACTGTCCCAGACAAATCCTTGCCCATCCCCCTCACTGATAAATTTTACTCTGTTGGCTGAAGTGCATCTCTTCCAGATGTTTTAAATTAAGATTGGGAAAGCTGTGTTTTTACTTGATTGAATCACGGCACTTGGCTGACATTTTTTGGCCCTTCATGAACTCCTTAGATTTATCAGCTAATTGCAGACACTTTGCGAGAATAATACAGCGTGTATATATTTTGACAAACCCTGTTTAGTGTGTCTTCATGGTCAAAGATTCACTGGTGTTTCATTTAGCGATCCCTGGTTACAATTTAGAGTTGGTTCAAAAACATGGATCCAAATTCAGGAACTTAAGTGCATGGAAATTTCACGTATGTGTCTTGGGAAATGGAGACAGGATAAATCCAATAATTCAGTTCTTATTCTTGGACTGTTTTGAAATCTTTAGTTGTGGGTGATAAAATGATTTATTAGGAGATGTCAAATGCCTGAGGAATTTTATTTAAAACATCAAAAAATAATTTCATGTTGTTCAAATGCCACTATTTACCAAGATTTTGCCTTCAAGTTAATTATTTCTTCAGATGTGGCCTGCTTGGACACCTATGCCTGAGGACAAGTCAAAGCGGGTGACTATCCCCTCAGTTATGGCAATCACTGCCCATGAAGCAGGAAGAGTCCAGTGTCAGAAAACTGGGGGGTGGGGAATCTTCACATGCAGGTAGGGCTACTGTCACCTTGGATATGAGTCACTCTGCACCAGGATCCTAGCATGTCCCAGTCCTGGGACATTGCTGAAGGCATGAGTTCAGAAAGACTGGATGGATCATAAGAAAGGGAGCTGGAAAAGCCAGCACAGAGAAACAGTGTCCTGCATGTGTCCTTTGAGTCCCTGATGCCAAGTCAGACTGAAAATGAAGGGAAAGCAGGAGCTCAGTGTTGACACCAGATGCCCGCAGCCAGGTGTGTGTGGACCACTGACTCCCACAGGGATGCAGGAGTCTGGCACATTCGCTTCCTGCTGTGGTCACGCAGGCTCAGCCAGCGAGGTTCTGAGGCTGGACCTGTGTCTAGATAAGGGAGGTGGCTGGTGAGCCCGAAGCCAGGAAATAAGGCAAAGGGTGAGGGAACAACTCCCAGCTACAGGATCAGGAAACAAGTAAGGGAAGTAAAGTGTGAAAATGCCGTGAAGTTGTCCAGAGTGGATTTTAGAATTTCCAAAGAAGGAAGTGCTGCTTTTCACGGCAGGTGTGCACACTTACCTCAAAGACATGGGTGTGAGGGAGCCGGTTGGGATAACTTTTACTCTTTATCATCTGTCCATCAGATAAAGATTGTTCTTAAGCTTATTTATTCATTTCCTTTCACACTGCTTCTCTATGAGGACGCCCAGATTTCTCTCTGGAATGGGTAAATATTATCTCTTCTGAGAAACAGTTTTCATTCCACAGATTGAGATGCTCATAAATGTCTTACTTTTTCACTTGCTACTAGAAAGCTTGGAACTAAGTCCACTCTTAGAGAGGAAATAAACTCCTCGGAGTGTATTTTTTTGTGTGCCTTTCTCACTCACTGTATCATCTTCTCCTATTTTCCCTTGGATCCATTCCCCCACTGTAGTTTATTGCATCTTTTATTTTATTGTATCTTGTGCTGTCTGCATCACTTAAGTTGGAACAAAATACATAGCTAAATAAATATATCAATGCAAATAAATGAACATTCCCTAGTGAAAAAAAATAGTTTCTTATTTTACAGACTTTAAATTTTATAATTACATCATTAGTTGCTTTAACAAATGTCCTTTCATGAATAGAAACATGGTGTCCTTCAGCCCCCTGAACAGTCTCCAATTTCAAAGTTAAGTAAGCCCCAAGAAAAGATATCACATTTGGTTAGCAAGTTAACTCAGTGTTCCATAGTTGTTTAAAATATTTGGTTCAATTTTTAGAATCAGCATTCAATAAGAGGCAAGACTCATAGCAAGTGAAGAGAAGTTGCACAGTCAGATACCCTGCCCTGGCCAGAAGTCTCCGTTATTAATTCCCTATGCGGTCCTTGGGTTCCCCAGACTCTCCACTGAGCCCTGCAAGGCTCATTTCCAGAGCAGAGTTCCATTTAACTAAGGCTTGAGTCCTCCTGAAGAATGAGGCACAGTTTGCAAAGCCCTGTCCCACATCCTTCTTTCCAGACTTTCCTTACAAAAAAGGAACTCTGAGTGATCTGATGGTGGGCACCTAGAGAGAATTGGTCATTGGCACCTTGTCCCTCCAGCTTTATCTGTTATCACTCTGTTCATTCTCCTTTTCAAGCTTTTTGTGGCAACTGAAGAGGTCTGTGTGTTTCTATTTTCTCACTCTGCTCCTGCCATCCCGCACCTGAACCCTAACATGACCTGAATCTGCTCCTCTGTATTTGCGCCCCTGACCTACCCCGCTCCATCTCCTCTCAACCCTCAGATGCCACCTTTTCCATGAAACCCTTTGAAGTGGACCTGCCCCTAATTATCTCCTCCAAGAGTTTCATAGCTCCTGTTGCCTGCCTCCTCACCCTGGCTCCTACCATGTATGACTGGCCGCTGTCATTTTTTATGTCAGCAACTCCATATCAAACCTCTCCAGAACTAGGACTGGCATATGGTAGGCTCAGAAAATATCTGCTGAGAGATCAGATGAAGTCATAGTTCTTATGGCTTGTAGGACCCCCAACACTTTCTAGCACCATCCAACTCATGCTTGGCACTGATGATAACAGTAAAGCTGTTACCCTCCCTTCCATCAGCTACTCTACCTGATGGCCTTGAACTTCCTGTCTCTTACTTAATTCCCTCTTAACAAATTAAGCTGGATATTGACTTTTTTTTATTTTTTCTCTAGATTTTGAAGAAATCCTGCATTGAAATTCTAGCAGCTGAACCATCTACCATATGTGCAGGAGGTAAATCGAAATTAAGTGCTAACGATTTTCATGCAATTGATGATGTTTTAAGTTCAAATCACATGTTTACCTCATTGATGGGGAATGGGGGAGACAGGGAAGGAAGAGGGTAGGTGATAAAGGGAGTAGAAATTGCTCACTAAATTTAGTTCAAGGGAGAAAAGAAAAGAAAAAAGCAACATGTATTTTCAAAGCTTGAAAAGGTCTGTCCAAAATCTCTCCTCTCATGCGACCTAACTACAAGGGAGTTGTAGAAAGACTGAATTCCCACACCAGTACTGAAGCCTGACCACCAGCCTGCCTCTGGGTAGAAGTGGAGATACCCTTTGTCCTCATGTAACCCTACAGATACAGGATAATCTCAGTGACCATAGATCACCCCTGAAATGTTGATATATTTGAGTGTTTAATGGGTGCTGGCCTTTTTGCATAATTAATGAATTTAATTGTTCAGTCCATCCTTACAAAATGGTGGTATCTAACTTCAGTTGTCCCAGTAGAAGCCATGATGATTTTGTCATTAGTATAGGAAGTCACGATTTACACTCCGAAGCAGCCGTTTTTGAGTCACAATGTTCTCCCTAAGTGATAAAACCTGGGGTCTCACTGGGGCCTCACTCTTGCTGTGTATTGTATAGGCTGCTTGAAACTTCAAGCATGCTAGCTAGCTCTTTTGGTATAGTTCCAGGCACATTTCCCACCACTCTTCTTTCATTCATTTAAAAGGCATTGTTAAGCACCTTCTGCACACCAGGGACCGTGCTGGGTGCTGGAGGTACAAGAAAGATAAACTGTGTGAGTCCCTGCTGATACGGGCTGTCTGGCCTCCCAAAATACCACGTGCCAGTCATTATTCACCAACAGAAAATATGACATGTAACCCTGATAAGACAGTGCACATTGAAGGAACACCTTTCAGGATTTATCAAACACTACACATTTCAATGTTTCTGGCATGTTTTATTAGCATAAATTCAGGGACTGCTTGAGGATTTCCTCCCAGTTTCTATAGTTTAGGACAACTGAAATGCTCTAGGAGTTAGACATTAAATAATCTGTGCCAACATGAAAACATTGAGTGTGAATGTAAATATATGAAGTAGTTAGCAATACTTGACACCTAATTACCTACATACAGACATGCATAGATATCCATATGTATGCATATATGTACATATATATATATAAAGACATTAGCAAAATATGTGATGACTATTCAGAGATGTATGTTAACTTGCCAAAGAACAACAATAACAATGCTACCTACCGATGCTTAAATAAATTGCTACCTAGCAATATAGATGGCAGGGGTAAATTTTAATCTCTAAGGGAAAAACTTCAGAACTTCATAAATTTGAAAAAGACATAGATATTATCATGTAAGCACAGTATTAGAACCTTGGAAGGTGCCTGTGCAGGAGGAGAAACTCCATAGGTCTAAGGTAAATTTTGCTGGGCTCTGGGTCCTTCTGGTACAGTAAATGGGTGGATTGTTATAGATTAATTTTGAATATGGTGTGTGAGAGCATAATACATTTTTATAGTTCCCTAATTGTAAAGCAAGTGGAAAACAAGGAAGCCCTTTAATTGTGCAATTATCCCATTCATGAAGAAAGCCCACACTTCCAGTTTAGCAGTCCTGCTAGATGTGTTGCAACCCTGTGAAGTATCAGAACGTCTGAAGTCAGTGAACACACTGGCATCATCAGCTCCTTCCTGTAGGCTTCCTGAACACACAGGAGCAACCTTATTTCTCTCCACTTCCCTCAGCCTAACAAAGTACCTGGCACTTAATAGGTGTTCAGCAAAAGTTGGTTGAACATCTTAATCCATGGTTTCCTTCAAAGCGCAGAGCTGTTGACTTTTGCTTCTTTGATTCTCATTAACTCCTTCCATAAGAAGTTAATGTCCTACCTTGAACTTGTCTAATGAAAATAGCGCAATTAGACATTCATAGCCAAAGACAGAACAAGACCAAAATAAAAATGAAGATCTTAACCACGTGGATAAGAGGAAAAGCACTCCTCTGTAATTCTAGATACACCAAGGAAACCAAAACCCCCCTCGCAGACCATTTATGTGTTCAAGACTATAAAATCACCACATATATAAACTCACAGAAATACAAGAGCCCTTGAATCAGAAGCATCAGGGTAGAAGAGGGACAGAAAAAAGGAGGAGCAGCAAAATGAAATTGACCAAATTATGCCATGAATGTATGTGAATACACCACAGTGAATTCCACCTTTATGCATATCTAAAAAGCACCAATTAAAAAAAAAAACAAATAGACCAGCAGAGGAAAGGTAGTAGGGGAAGGGAGAGGCAGAGCAAAAGTGGAAGTATTGGAAATTGTAATGGAGCAAATTAGATTCCAGGCATGTATAAATCTAACAAATGGAATCCCACTGTTATACAGAACAATAATGCATGAATAAAAAAAACGTTTAAAAGGGGCTGGAGTGGTGGCTCAGCGGTTATGGCATGCACGAGTATGCGGGTTCGAATCCCAGCACCACATACACAATGAAGTATTAGAGAAACGAAAGCCAAATGATAAACTGAATAAAATTGATTCGCTCTTCCCCACCCCCCTTCACTGTCCCTTTCTCTCTTAAAAAAAAAAAAAAAAAAAAAAAAAACGAAAAGAAAAGAAAATGAAATTTCCAAAGGATAGCCTTACATCCAAAGTTCTCCACAGATTTCCTAAAGGTCTGTTGTTGCTGGTTTCTCCGTAGTAAGCAAGACTTTCAGAAAGCACTGGAGCCCATTCCGTTTGCCGTGGCCAGGAAAGCCTATAACACAGAAATAAGCATGACTCCCCTGTGATTTTCATTAGGCTATTTGGAGAATCCAGGGCTTACCAGGGATTTATGTGAAAGTGTTTCAAAAACCATAAAACTGTTGTACAAAACAAGGTGACATTGTGGTCATCGGTGTCATTTTAATGAGGACTTAAAGGTCAGTGTTAAATATCATGCTAATAACGTCATATCAGGATGAAAAAAAACATGCGTACCTGTCTCCGTACTGAAAGAAAAGTGGAGAGGACATTGATAGAGTTCAGAGTATCTGCAAAATACCTAATTAGCTCAATATGGACGGAGGGGAAGAGTAAACAAGGAAACAACTGTTCCTATTTCTACAGCATGGTGGTCAGACTAAACCCTAGACAGATCTTTAAAGAAGGCAGAATTTACTTTCATCTGAAACATTGTCTCTGAGCCCCCTCCTTGCATTCTCTGAATTACGTCTCTTCCTCTCTTTGTTGTCCCCCAGAGCAACCCCAGCTAGGGAGCCCCACCCAAGTCTGTCTTGCTCAAGTCGTTCTCTGCTGATGGATGCATTCCCCCAAGACTATGATCTCACCTGGCTCTCACGCCAACTCGACATCAGCAGCGGTTCTGACCGTACGCTGAGCTCTGAGAGGTGAAGCAGGACAGTGCACTTGGTGGGCAACAAAACCCCAATAACCACGCAGGTCTCTATATGTGGGGCCGCAAATAAAGTGAAATTTAATGGGGAAAATAGGAAAGCGTCAAACGTGGCCTGAAATAGCCAGTTTCGCAAACAGGCAGCTTTTGGCAAATCTGACTTAGTGCACGCAAGGGGAGAAAACAAAAGGACAATCATAGCTCTCTTGGTAGCCAGCAAGAATGCCTTGAACCAAAAAGAACAGATGCAATCTTGGGGTGCCATCTAGGTCCAGGTCAAGACAGCTAAGGGTCCTAGCATGGTGTTCAGACCACGGTGCCAAGGACCACAGGTAAAGAATTGCAGTGATAGCTGTGCATCCAGAGAAGAAGCCGGGATGGATGTGAAAACCATGAGTAATAATTCACTCACACCTTCTTTCTTTTCCTCTCGCTTTCTTCCCTCTGCCCTTCCATTTCCTTGCTTGCTTTTATCCCTCTCTCTTTTCCTTTTCTTTTTTCCATTAATTCATAGCGTCTGCTATGTACAAAGCAATATGAAAAGCTGTGAGTACAAACGTTCGCAGGGCTTCCTCCTAATCCCCCGTGCAATGCAGGGGAGACAGTGAGGTATCTCCCACAGGAGATAGCCGTGTGTTCCCAGAAATCACAGAGCCATGCACTGAGCAGTACAGCAGAGCTCTGCTGCTGAGCTGTGGGAGCAGTAATGAGATGCCTATGAAATGAGGAAAGATTGGAGTAGCCAGAGATGAAACAAAGGATTGAGACTCACAAGAGTATCTTCAGATGTTTGGAGGGTTCTCATGCAGAAAGGAAATATGAAACATTATGCATAAGCTTTAGGAGACCACCATGGAGAGGTTTAGGGAGGCAAAATTTGGCTTAATGCATGTAACTTTCACAACTAAAGTTTTCCAGCAATGGAGTGGATGGCCTGAGGTCTCCACTTCTAGAATTACGTGAGCAGTGACAGAATGGTCATCTGTAACCAGATGCTATCTGGAGAAAACCTCCTTTGGGTCTCTTGTAATACTTGAGGTTTCTAAAGCTTCCATTCAATGTTGGCTAAGGTATTAATGACTGATTTATTTTTTAATGACTGAAGAAACAAGTACTCCTGAAACTATTTTTCATTTTAACTGGAGAGTCTAATGCAGAGGGAGAGACAGTGATCAGAATATGTCTGCTCTAGTTAAAAAAAAAAAAAAAAAAAGCAATCGTTGATGAAATTATCTGGGGAGAAGGAGCCTTCTCTGAATTCCATTCTCAGGGATTGTAAACCGGCAGCCTTTGGACCCTTGCTGGTTTGTACGCATGTTCTTTTTAATCCACACCGCATTTTTTAAAAAGTGTAATGTATTGCTAACATTTTAAAACAATCTTATTTTATCTAAAAATTCATATTTTCATCTCATTTTGAAAAAACAGATCTAGCAATACTGGATCTATATCTATTGCAAGATAATGATTATTGGAGACTGAATAACTTCCTTTTAAAAGAAGCATGTGCTTTTTCCAGTTAAGCATACTCTCCACCACTCCCTGTTGTCATCCCAATACCCAGACCAAGTGTATGGTTGTCATTTAGCATGGTGCTTACATCACTGGTTCACAGTCCCTCTCCTTAAGCATTTGGAAGTCACCTATCGTGTGGAGACACTTTCCAGCAGCTTTGGCACTAGCTGCATTTGAGTAATCCTGCTTTCCTTCCAATATGGACTCTTTTAAAAGTTCTCAGCTGGGCTCAGTGGTGCACACCTATAATCTCAGCCACTTAGGAGGCTGAGGCAGGAGGATGGAAAGTTTGAGGCCAGTCTCAGCAACTTAACAAGGACCTGTCTCAAAATAAAAATTTAAAAAGGGCTGGGGATATGGCTCAGTGGTAAAGCCCCTGCCCCATTCAATCCCTAACACTCCTCACCATAAAATAAAAAGTCCCTGTTAGATATTTTTAAAGATCAGCTTCTGTGTAGTTGGGGAAATTGGCACATCAATAGATTGGCCCCACCTAACTTAGTTCCTTCCTAGGAAATGCACCCTGTGCCTGAGCAGTTTTATTCTGGTCTAACTCGGACTTGGACTTGCACAGTTCACAGTATGCTGTTAGCAAGTCCTCCAGGAAGGAACTAATTGGAATCAAGTGTGCAACCTGCCAACTGCTCTGCATTTGAAGTTCTCCCAAGAACATGCAGAAACAGAAGTTATAGTTAGCTCCTCACATTGTCATCATGCAGACAGTCACATCGCGCTCCTACTGTGTTCCCCACTGGTTCTGATAGAGCTGGGTCAGTTAGCCCACTGAGAACGTAGTCTTAGGCTTCATCTATACCGTTTGGAAATTAGATGCCTAAAACAAACATATTCAGGCAATATCAAGTAGTGGATCCATTGCTTTCACTTATTGTTTTTCATGCCTGGCCCCAGGTACCTCTTCTGAATGGACTGTTTCATTCTCTGCTAGGGTGGCTTTCCTTTCACTTAAAAATATCCCCCTTTGGAAGACGTACTCTCGTACGTCTGTTGGTAGGAATGTAAAATGGCACAACCACCTTGGAAAACAGCTTGGGTAGTTTCTTGAAAAGTTAAATATATACCTATCATATGACCCACCATTCCACTTCTAGGTATTTACCCAAGAGAAAAGAGAAAAGGAAGCCTGCGACCAAAGACTTTTACACAAAAGGCCTTAACAGCTCTGTTTGTAACAGCCCCAAACTGTAAACACGCAGATGTTCAACTGGTGAATGGATGAACAAATTGTGATAATACTCAGCAATAAAAAGCAATAAATTATGTGTAAACCTCAAAATAATCATGGATTAGTCTTAAAATAATTATGCTGAGTAAAAGAAGCCAGACCCCCAAAAAAGTGCTTATTATATGTTTTCACTTTCATAAAATTCTAGAAAACGCAAGCTCTTGTACAGGTACAGAGAGCAGATTGGTGGTTGCGTGGAATTGGAGGTGGGGAGGGGTAGGAAGAGAGATTAAAAGCAGCTCGAGG
This sequence comes from Aplodontia rufa, assembly GCA_004027875.1. Lineage (NCBI taxonomy): Eukaryota > Metazoa > Chordata > Mammalia > Rodentia > Aplodontiidae > Aplodontia > Aplodontia rufa. The sequence goes on along the minus strand of PVKS010036499.1, from coordinate 1,013 downwards.
AAACTTTTCCTTTCATCAGCCATCAGAAAATATCTACTAAACACCAGTTTCTACATTTTATGTTAAATGTTACATGCCACATGAAGCTTTCACTAGGAAAGCAAGTTCAGCTTGCCTCACAAGATGGAATTGCACGAACGGTAGTTTGGCGCGAAAGTCTAAAGTGACCCGAGCAAGCAGAGAAGATGCAGATGTCTCATTTTCCAACGCATCGAATGATAGGAAATCTTTATTGAGGTCATCTCCAAACTATGTGTTCCATGTTTTTTAGAAAAATGGAAGAAAAACAAAGAAAGAAAAGGAAGGAACAGAAAGGTATAAATTTATCAAACCACCCGACTTTTTCTTTCCTTTTGTTAAGTTTCACATACTGTAAAATCTGCCCTTTTTAACTGTACATTTCAGTGGTTTTTAATATAGCAGAGTTGTGCAACCATAACCACTGTCTAATTCCAGAATATTTTCATCACCTAAAAACAAAGCCTATACCCATTAAGTATTAAGTATATTCCCCCTTCCCCTCCCTCCAGCCCTGGCCTCGCTAATCTGCTTCCTGTCTCTGTGGACCTGCTAATCTGGACTTTCACATGAATGGAATCAGGCATTATGTGGCTTTTTTTTTTATTGTCTGGCTTCTTTCATTTAGCATAGTGATTTTTACATTCAGCCATGTCATCAAAACTTGATATCTTTTTTTTTTAAAGAGAGAAAGGGAGAGGTAAAGAGAATCAGTTTTATTTAGTTTTTCATCTGGTTTTTGTTGCTCTGACACTTAGTATGTGGTGCTGGGGTTCAAACCTGGGTCCTCACACATGCCAGGCAAGTACAATACTCTAGAGCCACCGCTCCAGCCCCTTTGATTTCCATTTTATAGAATTACCATATTCATCGGTTAACAGACATTTGAATTGTTTCCCCATTGGGGCTGTTATGAATAATGCTACTGTGAGTATTCATGTATAAGTGTCAATGAGGACTTACAGGTTCACTTCTTTGAGTATATATCTAGGAGC
>PVKS010036498.1:0-19312 GCA_004027875.1 Aplodontia rufa | reverse complement strand
TATGTGCTATAGTTTGAGAACTGTTGCCTTCAAACATTACGGCAACCTAGCATGTTGGGATTTTTCAATTAAAAAGCCCTGGGATTTGTTGGACAACAGAGGAATACCTTAGTCCCTGTCCCAGTAGGTTTGATATAGTAGTTATCCCTTGCTTTCCATTTAAATTCGTGAAGCAAATAATAAATAAATAAATAAATAAATAAATTCCTGAAGTGACCAACAAGAGAGCCCAGTCCAAACCCTTGGGGGATTCCTGAGGGGCGGGGGTAAGAGAGGAGGAAGAGGGGGAGGGGAGGAAGAAAGAAGGGGGGGATGTTCCTTGACTTGACCTTTCACTATCTCAGATAGCTGAATAAGAGGCATCCAATTCCTTGAAAAGCTGTAGATAAAGGAGGGGAATCCAAGAACTTACAGGAATTAATAAACTTTCTAGGAGAATAATAAGGTTCTGTGAACTCTTATGCCTTAAAACTTTGAGGAGCTGCCTTAAAACTTTAATGACCATCTAACAGGATGAGAGAGATCACTTTGGAAGGAAGGATGAACATTCATAAATACTGGCAGTATTATCTGATTCACTGAAATAAATTTTTCTTTAACTAGGAAAGCACTTTTAAGCCTATCATTTTTTAGTCAGATCATCGCAGGAAATATTAGTCAACTAAAGAATCATCTGATAAACTGCCGGTGCACTTTGATGTTTCACTCCTTCCTGCGACACCAAGTTGTACTTCGCATCTCTGCTCAGGTTGTGTCTCTCTAGGTCCCTTTCCCCTTCTCCCTACCCAGCCAACTCCTGTTGATGAGCTCGGACACCACCTTCTCTGGGAGCTTCCCTCCCGCTCAGTGCGATTGAGCCCAGCGTCCTCCACTGAGCTCTCAATGCTTCCATGTATCTCTTTGCTATTGCCTTTATTAGCCTTATTCTTCCTACCAGCCTGGGAGGGCAAGGACAACCTTTCTGATCCTTGTGTTCAAATGACCTAGCCTCATTTAAAAAAAAGAAGAGCGAAAATAACCCTTCAGGGAGCATATCTATTCAACCAAAATTTATTGAGGATTTCCTAGATACTGGATGAGCTGGAGTACATCGCAAACACAGTGGGTACAGCCCCTGCCCCCAGGGAGTTTATGGTTGTACATTTAAAAAATGTTACAAGAGACCATGTTGTAAAACAATAGAATATGGTAAGGATTAGGAACGAGAAAGTACCAGAAGTACCATGTCATACAGAGCTGGGAACCCAGCCTAGTCTAAGGTTGGAGAAAATGGCCCATTCTCGTGAAGCATAATTTGTATCAAAACAGAAGTTAGGAGACTCGTTTTGCTGTAAGGCAGGGGACTTTCTTTTTAACATAGGAAGATCTTTGGGTGTATCTAGTTCAAAACAATTGATAAATCTTTTGTGTGTACGTGAGCACACATGTTGGTAAACAGAGAAGAAAAGGACCCCTCTATTTATTGAGTAAAACAGAAAGGATCAGAGAAGGGAGGTTTCATGTATCTCTTTCGATGTGTCATTGCTGGACGCTAGTTTGTCCAAAAATATGTAATACGCATGGGAAATAAACTGAAAGCACTGAGAATCATAAACTTCTGTCAGTTTTTAGAGAATTGATTTGAAGAATCTGATTATTTCAGCCTAGGAGGGGGCTTGACAGATTCAGTAGATCTCAAAACCTCTTCCTTCTGTCTATCTGGAACTTCGTACCCTTCAAGTGACAACTTCCCCTTCTCTCTCCCCCTCCCCTGGCCTCCATTAACCATCATTCTGTGCTCTGCTTCTGAGTTCAACGTTACTAGGTTTCCCATATAAGTAACATCATGTGGTATTTCTCTTTCTGTGCCTGAAATTTCATTTAGTGTAATGTCCTCCAGGTTCATCCATATTGTTGCAAATGACAGATGGCACTCCTTTTAAAGGCCGAATAGTATTGCATGGTGAACATATATTTTCCTTATTCTTGTTTTTTAAAACCTATGAATTTGTGCAATTCTTTTGCTGCAATTTATTTACATTTATTAAATGAAAGAAGTAAATAATACTAAAGTTAGTATCTAAATGAACAGGCAGTCCTAGGGTTGAAAAAGAAACCAGATTAACACGGTGATGATGCATGCCTGTAATCTCAGCAACTCACTAGCTGAGATGCAAGAGGATCACAAGTTCAAAGCTAACCTGGACAACTTAGCAAGAACCTATCTCAAAATAATAACAGAAAGGGCTGGGGATGTAACTCAACGGTAGAGAGTTTCTGGGTTCAATACCCAGTACTACGGAAAAAAAAGGAACCCCATTTCTGTTCTGATGTTACAAATCAAATACACCAATATGTATATATTTAACCTCTGAATGTCTACCCTAAAAACTAAGAAAACCTCCCAGCTGACTAATTGCAGGGAAGCAAAAATGAAGTCACCATGAAGCAGCACTTTTCTGGAGTAGGGGAAGGTGTGAAATGGTCTGCTGTGTCCCACTTAGGTCAACTTGAGCTTGTCCACACCAAAAGTCAGGCTCGAAGGGCGACTTTAAGTGAATGGATGCTTGGTGTCCTGTGACACCCATCTGTCAGGGATTCCCACATCTTTCCCCATTCTTTGACATATTGCTTGGGTTTAGTTCAAGTATTACTTAATTTATAATCTAACTTTTTGTCTTGCTTTTGCTATAAATGTTGTATAAAAGGAGCATTTCAATGATCAGGAAATAATTCTAGACATTTATACATAGACTTTCTTTTCTGTAAAGGTTGAACTTGGTTCACTTCTAAAGTGCTGGTAATGGTTTTAGCCACTGTGAATGCAGTGGAACACTTGATTAATGGTAAATCAGTTCCACTTTTATATTTTCACTATGAATTTGAATTTTTAAATAAAAGTCTGTGGGGGTGAAAGGGGATTTTTATTTCTCTTTGAAAATGCAGAACTTTTTAGAGGATGAAGCATGTTCATCAAGAACATGAAAGTTGTGTCAACTCGTCTGAAAAGAATAACTATCGGCAGAGGAAAGGCCTGCTTCATCAGCATATTTTTGTTGGTGTTTAATTAGAAGATTTCTCAAGTTGTTAACTGCCCTTGGCTTAAACTCTGGGTGATACCAACTTTTCTCCTTTCTATTGACATCTAGGTTACATTACGCCCACCACTCTTACCAGCAGCATAAACATAATAAATATTTTCATTTTTATTATTTTAATCCTGTCCCAGTAATTTAGGCATAGATAAATCATGTTTTCTGATCATTTCTCTCCTTTTTTGACTAAGTAAATCAAAACTAGTGTCTTATCTTTAATTCATATTTACTTGCTAAACAGCTGGTAATGAATATTAATTCACACTTTTATTGAGCATGTTTTGTCTCTTAAGAATTATTTTTCTGGGGCTGGAAAGGTGCTCAGCGGTTATGCCTGGCATGTGTGAGGACACAGGTTCGAAGCCCAGCACCATGTACACGATGAAGTGTCAGAGCAAGGAAAACCACATGAAAAACTAAATAAAATTGATTCTCTCTTTCTCTTCCACTGTCCCTCTCTCTTTAAAAAAAATTGTTTTTCTAGGCATTTTGCCTCATTTTTTATTGTCATATTATTTTCTTATTAGTTTGGATTATCTCTTTACACAATAATGATTATTTTTATAATATCTATTTTGGTACAAACATTGTCTTTCAATCTCTGCTTTAATTTTTTTTTTCTTTTTTTGTCAGGGCTGAGGATCGAACTCTGGGCCTTGCGTGTGCTAGGCAAGCGCTCTGCCACTGAACTAAATCCCCAACCCCTCAATCTCTGCTTTAATTTTTAATGTTAATTATTCTTTTTGTTGTTCATAAATCTCAATTATGTGTGTGTGTGTCTGTGTGCTAGGAATTGAACCCAGGGGCTCACTACATTGCTGAAGATGGCCTGGAATTTTCTATCTTCCTCCTCCTCCTTCCTCTTTCTCCCTCCTTTTTTCCTCCCCCCGCTTCTTGTAAGAGAGAAGAGTTAATTTTATTTTTTCATTTGGGTTTTGTTTTTCCTCCACTAAGTTGTGCGCATGGTGCTGGGGATGGAACCAGGGTCCTTGCATATGCCAGACAAGTGCTCCACTGCTGAGCCACTGCTCCAGCCCTACCCTATTACTTTCTGATGGTCTCTTATTCATGTACTAACATTTAAAATGTTACACTAACCTATACTAACATTTTAAATCTATTTCTCAATGTTTTATTTATGTCCATTTGTCCATATTTTTGTTTGCTAAAGTGTAATTTTTATTATTGTTTTATGATAAGTGTTAATGTCTGCTAGGACTTCCCCCAATTTACCATTGATAAATTCTTTTCAATTTATATAAAAAGTAATCATTTATTATTTGACATTTATTTTAGAATCATTTTCTTTTTCAGATTTTTAAATTTAAACTCGGTTGGAAATTTTGGATTTAGTCTGCCAAAAAAATAACTTGGGGAGTTTAGATTCCACTTATAAATATGTGCAAATGTTAATTTTAAAGTGAATCTGTAAAGAGATATTAATGTAATAGAGAAAAGATACTAACGAGGAAGACAAAGAACTCCTTAAGAGTTCTTAGTACCCGAGGCCAAAATTCATGGATTGCTCTTGTGGTTAGTGGTTTGGGCTTCTAGAAAGCCTTTCTATTCTTCTTACATCCCACCCCCTGCCTCCAGCATACTGGGAAATAAACCCAGGGGTGCTCTACCACTGAGCCAAAGTCCCAGTCCTTTTTATTTTATTTTAATTTTAATTTTAATTTTTGAATAACCATACAAATTTTTAACAAAATAACATGAAATGTGTATAGTTTCTGGATACTAGATTTACCCCCAGGAGTGCCCCCCTCCAATTTCCCACCCATATCCCTCCCATCCCTTACCCACAATATCTCTAAAAAAGTATTAGGCTGTAAGTCCTTTTTATTTTTATTGAGACAGGTTCTCACTAAGTTTCCCAGGCCGGCCTCAAACTTGAGATCCTCTTGCCTCAGCCTCCTGAGGAGTTGGAATTACAGGAGTGCACCACTGCACCCAGCTGATGCTGCTGCTTCTTGGTTTTGTCCTTCTTTTTGTTTTTTACTATTATCAAATGTATGTGTGCATTGTTAGTTCCTTAAGACATTTAATGAAAAATGTAATGAGAAAAGTCGATCTCCTTTCCCATAGCCACCTCACCAAAGGCATGACTTTTAATCATTCTTGGTGCTTATTTTCATATCTCTAAACAACACCCTTCTATTAACTATTTCTTGATCTTTCAGTTTTGGGCATTACCTGTTGACCTCTTCATATGAAAAATGATAATTTGGCCCATTCTCATCCCCTCCCTTACCAGACATGCACACTTCCTTCCTCCATCCTGCCGGTACAACTATGTCATAATTTAAGATCGATCCTGAGTGATTTTATTTTTATGATTATGAAAATACTAATCACAGCTGAACCATGTATTATATACCATGATTAATTTCCCATAACTATATATATATATATTTTGCTTTTCTGAAAGTTTATTATCTGATTTTTCTTTTTTAACTTAGTTATATCTATAACCTTGTAAACTCCGAATTATCTAAATCTCCTCTCAGGAAATTTTGATGCATCAGATATTCTATCAGTTTTGTCTTTCTGAACAAATCTGTAGCCTCCTCCCTAATCTTGACGGAAGCTGTCTTATAGGTCAAGTGCACTACTACCGCCTTAGAGTTTCCTCTTTGCCATCATCCTGAGAAGCGAAGCACTCTCTCCTCTTCTGCATCTCTTATTAGCATTCTACCACCAGTATCTTTTTTGGTAGGCCTCCTTGTTTTGTTGAAAAGCATTCCTTGTTCTTCTTCTGATTAAAAAAATTTAACCCTTTATCATGGGATCCAATATGTTCTGAGACTTATATATCTGAAGTTTTTATTCTGCCTCTCTGTCCTTGTTTTCTTTGTAAGCTTATAGGATATTCATTCCCTGGAATGCCTATTGTTCAGAATTTGAACATAAAGAACTAGACCTCTAAATTCTTTAATCTTTCTTTTTCTTTTGTTTTACTTTATAGAAGAGGACTGTTCATTCTCCTGCCTCCAAGTTACAGGTCTGTGTAAAGTAGATGAAGGAAAGGCTGGGTGTCCGATATCCCATGGGAAAGCATCCAGCCAAGCCTCCTGTTTTTCATTCAGTATGTCTATACCAGTATTCTTTAATTTTTTTTCCTATATAGAGAGGGTGAGAGATAGAGAGATTGAGAGAGAGAAAAAGAGATATTTATTTTTCATCTGGGTTTTGTTTTTCTGACACTTAGTTGTGTATGTGATGCTGGGGATCAAACCCAGGTCCTCCCGCATGCCAGGCAAGTGCTCTACTGCTGAACCACTGCTCCAGACCCTGTCCCCGCACCCGGTATTCTCTTTACGCTCATGAGAGTATAATTTCCTATGCATGTGGGATAGGGGTTAAGGATGGTCCCACTTTTTTAAAAAAACTTTTCATCAAACCTGATTTGCTGTTCCCCATCTGCACCCCCTTTCCCATCATACCCAGCCTTTAATTCTGTATTAAAGGTGTATATTTCATGGTATATCTTAGGTGGTTTCTTGGCTGGCTTATACCTTTTAGAAAGTTCTTTCAGTGGGGTTTTGGATGGGAGAATAAGTAATGTTTAGTTTTCCATTTTTCCTAGAATAGAGAGGTTATCTTTAAAAAATACAGACCTGTTTTCTGGGTAGAACTGTTCATTAAGCTATTAGTCCCCATGAGCGTATGTACTTACCGAAACTGCTATTTGTCGTCTTAAACATAGAGGACAGAGCATAGGACTGGGATGTGTAGGTAGACAAGGCTGAATTTGGACACGAGGTAGGGATGGTGACGGGAGTAGAAGTATAAATATTATCTGAGAAACACTTGCCCTTGCAGAGCATTCCTTCACTGAAGGTCACACACTGTGTGTAAGGACCTTCTTGAGGGTGTTCTTATTCTAGTTTGCCAAAACTGGGAGTTCATGCAGGTTTTTTTGACTTTGCAACCTCATTTAAACACTAAGCTATTAAATGATTGAAGTAAGGAATCTCTTCTAAATACACAGGAAACAAGGTAGGCTCCCCGTGACCTTCATTGTTCCGTCTTCTAACATGTTGTAAGCCCCTAGCACGCGGTTGATAATGGGGAAGTTGCATAAGTCAGTTTTAGTTTCAGCTTTGTCTGTATTCAAATATTTCATCAATCTTAGTTTAAATTTCTAACATTGTCATTTCTATTTTTATTGAAAAAGATTTACATTTTTATTTCTATGCTGTTGTGTATTTTTAGCTGATAAAATTGAAATATATTAATATTATGTTAAAGTCTAATTATAAAGAATACTCAACAGTGAGAAAAATGAGTTCTGGTGTTTAATGTGTGTGCGTTTCATGGTTGTTGGGAAGGATTCTGCATGGATACTCCTTGCCTGTTCTTTAGCTACGCAATTCTCTGCTCCTTCAGATGGTTGGGAAGTTATTCACTGATTCCTGTTGTGAACATTACCAGCACCACTGCAAAGATGCTACATCCCTTTAATCCAAAATAGCAGCTCATATATGACAGAAAACTAAAATTCTGTTAGAATTAAAAAGTGTACAAGTGGGGTTCTCCCCTCAACACCTACAGATCTTGACTCCAGATGGCTCTAAACAGCACAATTGCTGCAAGGAACAGAGTACATTCAGGTAATGTGTATGGAATTTGGTCAGCTATTGCATTTTAGTTCATTATTTTTTTTGACAAAGTAATTTTTCAGTCCTCTTTGGTGGGTATCAGGCTAGATATTCACTTTGAAATAATAATGTTCATTATGATAAGTGAATTTATAAACTTGGCCCTCTTTTGTACAGTGGATAAAAGGTGTCTAGCTCATACTTCTGTGAGGTTTTTATTTAACATAGGGCATTAATATTCTGTCACTTGAGTTAGAGGAGTAATATAGAAATTGAGAACAGAGTAGTGGTTTGGTTCGATAGGATTAGTTTAGGTCACAGGGTCTGCATATACTTCCAAAGGAGAAGGACTTGTAGACTCTTAAATAAACTACCTGCTTGGAGAAACTGGTTACAAGTGGCAGTAGTTCAAAACAAAGATGCTCTTCAACTTACAGTGGAGTGATGTTCCCAATGAACTCATTGTGAGTTAAAATACCAGAAGTCAAAAATGCAGGTAGCACACCCAGCCCATAGAGCGCTCAGCACACCCAGCCCAGGCAGCACATAGCACACCCAGCCATGGAGCATGTAGCATACCCAGGCCGTGGAACAATACAGTTCAGCAACACAAGGCCCTGTGAGTTTGGGTGTCTCCCCTCTGGATCCCATGGCTGACTGGGAGCGGTAGCTTCCTGCCACTGCCCAACCTCGGGAGGGGTGGTGGTGCCATGTAGAGCTAGCCTGGGAAAGGATCAGAATTCAAGGAGCAGTTTCTACTGCCTGTGCCTTTCCGAGTCACCTACAACCACTAACGATATAACCTCGTTAATTAATTGGGTGGGAGGGAACCTTACTTTTATGAGATACATATGAGGGGGATGTTTGATGGATGTCTATTGAACTAAAATTATTAATCTGCTCCCAATAGAAAACCTAGCCATAGACTTCATAAACACGAAGTCATGAAGGGTGCCAGTCCTCAGATGGCTAAGACATTTCTAGAAGGTTTCCAGGTTCTAGGTATGTGGAGTTGGAGTAACCATCTGCCATCCTGAGATTCTTTTTATTTAGTTCCAGGGATTGAACCCAGGTGTGCTTAACCACTGGGCCACACCCCCAGCCCTTTTTATATTTTATTTTGAGACAGGGTCTCATGAAGTTGCTTAGGGCCTTGTTAAGTTGCTGAGGCTGGGTTTGAACCTGGTGATCCTCCTGCCTCAGCCTCCTAAGATGCTGGGATTACAGGTGTGCACCACCAAGCCCAGCCACCCTGAGATTCTTTTTTTTTTTTTTTTTTTTGAGAGAGAAAGAAATATAGAATCCATTTTATTTCAGTAGTCGTCTGTATTTTTGTTTTTCCTACACTTACTTGTGTATGTGGTTCTAGGGTTCCAACCCAGGTCCTCACATTGGACCACTCCATCCATCTCTCCAGCTCCCACCCTGAAATTTTTAAATCTGAAAGCACACATGAATGTTCTCTTTCTTTCTAGAATTTCCTTTATTTTCCAGGTTGTACTCAGTATTCTTTTTATTTGATTTCTCCTGCACAAAATTTTGTTGGTGGCATGTTCAGTGTGATTTTCCCTGTGGCCCGCATCCCTGAGGGATGCCCCTCTCAGGCAGAAACCCCGGAGAACTGTGGTTTACCATGGAAATGTTCTGAATTTCACAGGAACAGAGTCCCTTCTTGTGAATGCTCTCTTAACTGTTTGCAGTCTCTTAGGAAAGAAAAGAAGCTGGAAGAATATGTAGTAGATTTTCATCGTTGGTTGTTTTATAGTTACTATCATGTGTTTGATTATGGAAAATGTTTACTTTTCATGTCAAACAAGTCTGTTATTTAATTTATTATTGTTACAAAGAGCATAAGTTCCTTTTATAATCAGAAAAGGATTTTACAATAATTGGAAAACAACCTGTTTAAAGCTTCAAATAACATGTAACTCACAGGCGTCAGTGTTTGCTCCGACCGTGGACAAGCTAATAAACTGCTAGTGGTGCTTTAGCAAAAGCACCATTTTCACAAATGGCTATTGGACCTACAAGAGTTGAGTGGATTAAAATCACTAGAGTAGGTGAGGAGATGAGACTAGGTAGTGCACGCAGAGGGTTTACTGTCTGCCAGGTGAATTATCTCGCTTAAACCTCACCGCCCTACCGCGAGGTAGGTATTTATACCAGGTTTAGAGAAGGTGGCTTACAAAGAAATGCGACATAAACAGAGGTTGAAAAACACTGATCTATTAGGAGGTGCAATCATACGTTGGGAATTGCCCTCTAATTGCTGGGATCCCTGAAACCAGCCAGGAAGCCCAGGCGAGGCCCAGTAATAGCTGGGTGGGGTCCAACTACGGCTCTGTATGCCTCCCCAGGCTGCAAACTTGGCCCCTCTCTTCTGCTTCTGAGTAGACTCAGACTTCTAAGCAGATCCCACAGCTCTGAAAACAAGTGTCTGGATGCCTTGAACATTCTGAAGGGTGAATAAGGCCCTAATCAACTATCAGCTTCTGACATTCCTTAGACACCTAGTTCACCTCCTATCCTGCTTTTTTTTTTTTTTTTTGTACCAGGGATTGAACCCAGGGATATTTTAACCACTGAGTCACATCCCCAGCTCTTTTTATTTCTGGGTCTTTTTTTTTTCTTTTTTTGAGAGAGGGTCTTGCTAAGTTTCTTAGGACCTTGCTAAATTACTGAGGCTGGTTTTGAATTTGTGATCCTCCTGCCTCAGCCTTCCAAGCCACTGGGATTGCAGGTGTGCGTGCACCACCACTCCCAGCTAAGTTTTGCTCTTTGTAGTGTGCTGTCAAGAAAATTATGTGTCCCAGTCTTTGATGACAGTGTGACAGTAATGTCAGGTTATCAGAAAGTCATACCCTGCCTGTCCTAACGACAGAGTTATGATGCCCTTGAACCTACCCACCTCTATTTCAAAGCTGGCTCTTTGAGTTCTCAAAACCTCTTTTCTGACTGAACCTTGGCCAAGTTTAAACTACCAAGCATCTGTACGCTGTCCTGACCCCACAGCTCAAGGATCCTGTGTAACACGCTACACATCAAACAGCAAGCAGCCTGTGACATCATTTAGCCCCCCTCAACCCTGGGCTTTTCATCGTGATTGATGAAAAGGAATGAAAAGGAATAGTTGTCCTCAGACATCTTAAAAACCTTTGCTCAAAAAAAGTATATGCTTTATACTAACTTGCATGGAATAGGAATAGAATATCATGAATGGATACTAAATTAAAATCAGGATGTATAATTTAGACCACAATAATCAAGTAGGTAACATATATCATCAGGACAAATATTTGGCATGTGCTGCTTATGTTTTTGTTTTTAAATTGTAGCAATAAACTTTTGTTTTAAATGCATGAGAATTTACTTGCCAAAAATGACCTATTTCCATGATTCATATCAGCTTTCTAGTTTGTCTTTAAAGAATGCACCTTATGGGGCACAGAGAGACCCAAAGAGGGTGCATCCATTGGCTTTGTCAGTGTAACAGAGCATCCCAAAATAACAATTCTTTATTTATCCTGAGATGACCCACATAAGATACCTGTAGTTGTACCTGGCAGATTGCAAGCTCTGGGTAGTTCTTGTCCTGGCCTCACCTGGGCTCAGTCATAGTGCTGCGTTGGGGTCCATCGGTGGGGCTGGCCTCTCTCTCCACATGGCCTTCATCCGCCAGGAGCCTCACCTGAGCTTCCTCGCAATGTTCCCCGTAGGAACCTGCTTGTGCTATTTGAGCAACTGCTTGCATCGTGTATATGTTCTGTGGTCCTCTTGGTCAAAGCAAGATATATAGCCAAATCCAGATTCAAAGGACAGAGAAACTGACACTATTTCTTGATAGGAGGTGTTAAAGTCCTCCCTTACCTGCAGTTTTTGTTTCAGTAGTTTCAGCTACTTGCGATCAACTGTGGTCTAAAAATATAAAATGAATTATTCCAGAAATAAATAATTCATTCTTTTTAAATAACTTTTATTAGCCTATATTGTTATAATCATTCTATTTCATTATTAGTTGCTATTTTTAAAAAGAAAGTGAGAAAGAGAGGAGAGAGTTGATTTTATCTTTTCATCTGTTTTTTTGTTTTTCCTCCACTTAGTTGTGTATGTGGTGCTGGGGATTGAACCTGGGTCCTTGCACATGCCAGGCAAGCGCTTTACCACTGAGCCACCTCTCCTGCCCCTTAGTAGTTATTGTTAATCTCTTTCTGTACCTCATTTACAAATTAAAACTTATCATATGTATGTGTAGGAAAAGATATAGTATATAGAAGGTTTTGTTACTTTCTGTGGTTTTAGCATCTGCAGAACAACTTAGAATGTATCTCCCACAGATAAGCAGGAGCTACTGTACTGCTAAGAATTTATGGCCATGAATTTTATCAAGTATAGTCTGAGTTTGGCAAAAAATTACTCATATTTCTCTTGCAAGAAAAAGAAAATGCTCATTTCCATTCTAAGATTTCCACAATCTCATGCCGTTATGGCATTAACCTCTAGATGCTGAGGGCTGTTTATCTTGGTATCTCGTAAGATGTGGATACAAATGAAACTCCTCAGATACAGCTCTCCAGATGCAGATCCTCTCAAATCTAAGATAAAAAATTAGAAAGATAGGCCGTGTCCCCCGTGCCCTCCCAAAATTTAATCAGGAGACAGGGACAGGATAACCAAAATAGACTCTTCATTTGAAAAAGCAAACAAATTAAACAGGAATAGGATACGGTCCCTGATGATGCAGGTGCTTCGAGGTCCCCACTGCTCCAGGAAAGGTTCCCTGATCAGGACCCACCCAGCTCTGCTCCTTGGAAGTGGCTCACTAGTTCCCGTTCTCTGTTCTCTGCAGCTCTCGACTCTGCCTTCTGAATCGCTCTACCTCTCCCAGAAGAAATGATTTTTTGTTGGTCTGGATGTCTCGCTGTGATGATCTATGTTAAATTTCACCAAGGCTTCACTCTGAGGCCAGTTCTTCTTTTGAGAATCTTCTCTTCCTGCCGTGGAGTTAAGATGGTTGTATTTTCCCATCTTAGGAGTTCTGGCTCCTCTCTAATTTCTCCAGTGCTTACCACCTGGACAATTCATCGCTCTCTTGCAGAGCCTTAAATGCAGCTAGAATCACTCCCATTAGCGTTTTCTTTTTTCATTTTAAAGAGAGAAGGACAGTGAGAGAGAGAGAGAGAGAATCAACTTTTTATTGAGTTTTTCACAAGGCTTTCGTTGCTCTGAGACTTCATTGTGTACAAGGTGCTGGGGTTTAAACCCATGTACTTGCGCATGCCAGGCAAGCGCTGTAACCACCAAGCCACCGCTCCAGTCCCCTCCATTAGCATTTTCAATGGTCTGGAGATCTGTGCAGATTGACCCAAGATTCATTGTGTGCGTTTTCAGTTCATGAGACCACATTGCCTGTTGTTTTGCTATACACAGCATGGGACGCCTTTGCCCTGAGTGCTGTCTCCTCACCTCTTTTACAGCCTTCTCCAGCAGTTTGCATGCCATCTTTCCAGTTTCTGATGACAGTTACTTTGCTGCATTTCACCAGCTTGTCAGGGTCCAAAGTCAGTGTTGAATGTTTTGATTTTTGCTCTGACGACATGGCACATCTAGATACCAGTTTCAATATTGGTTAGCTTTTGCCACTTAAGAAACTGCTACAAATCTTACTGCTTTAAAAAACAATATTATGTTATTTCTCACAGTGCTGTGGATTGGCTGAGCAGTCTGCTGTTGGTGTGCCCTGCACTGAAGCACACTCAGTCATTTGGTGGATACGCTGGGGACTGTGCTCAGCTTGGATCTCAGACCCAGCGGGGCCTCACCTTCCTGCAGGTTAGGCCAGGCTTCTTCATAGAGCTGTATCAGGCACTGGAGGCAAGCCCATTAGCACAGGTGCTTTTCAGACCTCTGCTGATAACACATTCATGAACATATTATTGGTCATAGCAAGTCTCACTCTCACGGCCACCCTCAAATTTGGGAAGTTAAAAAATAGTCTTCACCCCTTGATCAGAGGAGTTGCAAAGATTGGGTAATAAATCTTTTTCTTTCTTTTTCTTTTTTTGCAAGATTTCACTAAGGGTCTGTACAAATGGGTTAGGGGGAAGAATGGGGGACTTAGGGAGTCAGCTCAAGAAAGTAGGATGTAAATTTGTGGTCATCACATCATGGAAGTAATCCAACAACCAAATCAAACTATATAGTTTGTATACTACCTGAGATTAAAGTAGTAAAATTAATAGCTGTCATTTATTGAAATCCCAGTATATGCCCTTCTCATGAAAATGCTTTATCCATTTCCAAATTTTATTGCTATAAAGGGAAATTTCTATTCCATTAGCTTTTTCCCTTTAAGATAATGAAAACTCTAGACTATTTTCACTAATAATCTTCCCATCAGTTGTTTTTGTTTTTTGTTTTATGTTTGTTTTTGTTTTGAGGTCTGAGAATTGAACTCAGGGCCTTGAGTGTGCTAGGCAAGCGCTCTGCCACTGAGCTAAATCCCCAACCCCTCTCATCAGTTTTTTTGTAGATTACTTAAATACAATGAACTGTCCACATTTTACAATCAAGGCACTATGCACGATAGCCATAATTGTCTTTTTCTGTTCTGACCTTCTTGGGTTTTATTTAGCTTGAGTATTACGGGTTGATTGAGGAGAGAACACAGTAAGTAGTCACCCTACCTGCTCCATTTCCTTGCCAGTTGATACATAAGATAGAAGAAGCAGTCGGAGGCCGAAGGTGTCACCTTTGGTACTGATAAAGACTAGGCTGGCAGATGTGGCTTACATCTGGGAATGTGCTTTAGCTCCTGATCTCAGACTTCAGTGGGCTCATCCCCTCCTAGTGGCTCTGACCAAAGCTGACCTCATCATCCACACTCACCAGGAGCAGAGCAGAGGTGAGCACAGGTTCTCCATCGTGGCCACTTCCAAGAGAAAGAAGAGGCTGGGATATCAGGGACAGTTTCCCCCTCTAGAACCACCCAGGAGACAAGGGATCCCCTGCCTCTTGGCAGAATGGCGCGGAGGAGCAGAGAAGAACGTGACTGACAGCACACGCTCTCTATTCACACAGCTTCCATGAGTGGGAAGGACATGAACACAGGACCAGGAGAGACGCGAGCTTAAATCCCAGCCTTCTTGCTTCCTCACTGGGTGCCCTGGATATAGAGCTTAACTTTCTGGGTCCCAATTAGTAATTGAGAATTATGTGGTCCTCCTTACAAGGTTATTATGAAGATTGCTGATGGATTGTATATCAATTTCCAATCTTGAGACTGGTTCATCGTGAACACTCAGTGTGTCTTTGAATGTTTTTCCTTCCTTTCTTTAGGTCGCAGTTTGATTATTTTTTAAGGGAGAATGAAATAAAATAAATTTTATTTATTTTTTCATCTGGCCTTTGTTTCTCTGACAGTTGTGTATGTGGTGCTGGGGTTTGAACCTGGGTCCCTGCTCATGCCAGGCAAGTGTTCCAACCGCTGAGTCAACATTCCCACCCCACAGCTTGATTCTTAAGAGTGGCTGGTCCACTCCTCACTTGCCATTATTAAATGCTTGGTCTAATACGTTAACTAGTCAATCTCTAAGGGGAATGAGAAGACTTTCAGTGGTGATGTATAGAGATAACTGAGGGAGAGTTGGACATTTTAACCCTAGGGAAAGTGAAACACTTTAAAGCAAACAAAACCACATTACCACACAGTTCAGAGGTGTTAATGACCATCAGAGTCATCCACAAATTGTGCCCACTCTTTAAAGAAGCAAAGAAGTGTGTCAATGTATTTCAGAAGATTTCCACAAAATGAATGAATACCTTTGAATCTGAAGGAGGAAACTTAAGGGATTATAAGCTACTTCTATGGAAAAACCTCATGCATTGATGATGTTGGATAACTCAGATATTTCTGCATCTCCTGTAAAAAGCATCAGGCAAAAAATAATTGTTCTTGTATTTTTAGAGAATTTAAGTGGAACGGCCTGACTTGATTAAGTAGATTAATTAGATTAACTAGATTAATCTAAACGACCACATTAGGTTAATGGATCAAAAACATTGTCTAAGAGGAAGGGGAATAGAAAAAGGAATGTAAAAATTCCCTGTGATTTTTCCTTAGCTGGAAGTACAGGTTAGAAAAGAAAAAAATAATTGATGATTCTGGAATCTCCATTGATTTCTTCTTTGAAAATATACTCTGAGGACTGGAGCGGTGGCTTAGTGGTTGGAGTGCTTGCCAGGCTTGCACGGGGAACTAGGTTCAAACCCCGCATACACAACTAAGTGTCAGAGAAACAAAGGCCAGATGAAAAAGCAAATAAGGTTGATTCTCTCTTTTTTTTCTTTCTCTCTCCCTCTCTCTCTTTAAAAATAAAATAAAATAAAAGATACTCTGTGGCGTAATCGTGCAATACAGTGGCATAAGTTAAAGGCATATCATTTTCAAACTGGATCAAAATTTATTCCCCACCACTGCTTTTCCTATATAGATATCCTCTATATTTTCCATATATTGCTTCAACTTCCAGGACCAAAGCCAAAGCAGATGTAAGATGCAACTTTTTTGTTTGCAAATACTAATGTAAAAGTGGAGAAACTTATATGGATGGTTTGAGCCTCGGTCCCCAAGTGTGTCCCTCTTTACTGTCTCCTTTAGACAACTCATTTCTTATGGTTTCTATCGCTTCTATGCACCTGACTTTAAAACTTCGATCTCCGAGTATCCATGCTTTGTTATTTCAGAATTATTTTGTGGGCTTTTGGAAAGTTGTGATGACATACTGCCTGATTGAGGGCACTGACAACTGAAATGTTGCAAAATTGAGGCAATTCCTATATGAAGAAATTAGGGCAGGGAAGAAAAGACTGATCTGAAAGTGTTTTGATGACTTAATCTAGATTAGGTTATTAGATGCTGCTAATTTTTCCAAATATAAAAACCTCAGGAAATAAGTTCCCTTAAGATTTATTAAAGATTTCAGAAACCTTTTGGCAGGGGATCTGGGAAAAAGGAACTAGTGTGGTTTTGTGGATTACAGAGGGACTCCAAAGTCAGTCTTTTGGGCTCTGTATTTATTGACTGTGTGACTTCAGGAAAATTGCTTATTAAACCCATTAGGCCTCAAGTTTCCTCACCTGTAAACTAGGGATGATGAGACTACTTCATTGGGATAAATAAGATATTACCTGCACATTGCTTAACACTGTATTTTGCACTCTAAAGATTCTTACTATGTTAGCTATAGGGCAAAATTATGAAATCTATGTAAGGGTAACTTTTGATGTAAGATGCATTTGTACAAAATATGTCTGAAAATGTACGGCTGAAAGTGAAATCTGGCTGCTCGATGGCTGTGTATTGACACTTCGTAATATACCACTGCCCTACGCTCAAACGCTGGTAGAGAATTCTGACTGCAAACTCAGAGGTGGAAATGTTAGGGATCATCAAGTGAGTGGTCAAAAAGTTCTTACATTGAAGAACTCTTTCTTGCTTTTTGCTTCAGAGTAAAGAGTTAAAAAGAAACATTTATTATTTCTTTTATCTTTGCCCTTTACAATCATAATCCATTTCAACTCACACTTTTTTTTAAAAAAGAGAGAGGGACAGTGAGAGAGAGAGAGAAGAGAATCATTTTCTATTTCATTTTTCAAGTGGTTTTCATTGATCAGACACTTCATTGTGTACATGGTGCTGGGGTTTGAACTCTCATACTTGGGCATGCCAGCCAAGCACTGTAACTGCTGAGCTATTGCTCCAGTCTAATACTTTATTTTTTTAAGAGAGAGAAAAAATCAGTTTTATTTATTTATGTATTTTTCCCCGGGGTTCAAACCTGGATCTTTGTGCATGCCCGGCTAGCACTATACCTCTGAGCCGTTGCTTCAGCTCTTAGTTAACACTTTAAAACCCTCAACTGCACTTGAATGAACCATAAGAAAATGATACATATGTGTTCTTTCTTAATGAACTTTACAATCCAACACAAGTTTATACATTTTTTTAAAATTAACGTTAGAGCAGCAAGAAAGTAAGACTTTTAGGAGCTCTTACTTTTTTTTGTCTATAATTATTAGAAGGTCAAGGAACAAGGAGTGGGGATGTGGCTCAGTGGTAGAGCACTGCCCTTGCATGCATAAAGTTCTGAGTTTGATCCCCAGCACCACACAAAAATAAATAATAAATAAATAAGAAAGAAAGAAAAGATCAAAAAACAGTTTTTTGCCTGTTGGAGCTGTCATTTGTTTGTTTTAAATCAAGGAGAAGAGCAGAATACTGAGTTTTACTCAGTTGAATGAGATTATTACTTGTGGATCTGGGTCAACCTGCTGGGAAAGTGCACTTATCTGTCTTTTTTTTTTTTTTTTTTTGAACAACCTTACAAGATTTTAACAAAATAATATAAAATGTGTATAAAATGTGTAAATATTCTGGATATTGCAATTATCCCCAGGAGTGCCCCCCAATTACCCTTCCTTATCCCTCCCTTCCCTTTCCCTTTATAATTCTAAAAAAAGGTATTAGATTGTAAAGCATTACATCTTATCTGGATTTAACTCATGTTACTTATCTGTCTTTTAAGGGCGTCATTGTGCTGTGTACTGAAAAGTAACAGCCAAGTACCGTGACATGGACCTGTGGAGTTTCCTGTTTCCTATTAGACAGCTATGTGGTGGGGATGGTTGGGCAGGAGGGGCTGAACCAGGTGGTTGAGAAATGTTATTCAGAGTGCACAAGGGGCTGCGCAGGTTGTGATCTCTTCTAGGAGGGGAAGACTGACAATTTGTCCAGGCAGCATGCCCTGGTATGGGGTGCAGCCACCCAGAGAAAGGGGTAATCTTGTAGTTTTTCACAAAGATATTATATAGTCCTACACAAATGCTTGCAAACCTCTTATGGGTGAGTGGTGAACCTTCTGATTTGTTATTATCTTTCTCTTTTAAGAATATCTAACAAAAATGGTGTAAAATCAGGAGCTAAGAGGCATGTATCATAGAATCTGAAAATCAGAACATGAATAGTGCTGGAAAGTGCTCATTTGGAGTATACATTTTGGGGGCAGGATCTTTTTGTTTCACAAATTGCCAAATACCATAAGCAAAGCACCCACATGTGTATGGATGTGTGTGTGTGTGTGTGTGTGTGTGTGTGTGTGTGTGTCTAAATGTGCACGTTAGTTCCTATTGAAACAAGAATCCTAAACTTTTGGAACTTACGTTAAAGCAAAATAAAACCAAACATTTTTCTTTATCGTAAATACATAAAGAAAAGTCTTTGTGTGCTTTGGGATTTTCTACCCCTCCTGTAATCTGCAAGTCGATCTCTGAAATGAACCTCACATGATTTGATTTGTGTCTTGATCTACTTTTCATTCTCCATCCACGTGTCTGAAGTTTCTTTCTACTTATAAAATATTTTAATTAATTGCTGTGAAACAGGAAAAACTTTTGTTTTTGGTATTAGGTAAATTTTACCCAATGTGCACATTAGTTTACTAAGGCTGCCATAACAAAGTACTACAGTCTGGGTGGCTTAAACAATGAAATTTATTTTCTCCTAGTTCTGGAAGCTGGAAATTCAAGATCAAGGTGCTAGCAGGATAGATTTTATTCTTTTTCTTTAAGTTTTTTTTT
>PVKS010036497.1:0-19313 GCA_004027875.1 Aplodontia rufa | reverse complement strand
AGATGTATATTAGGAAATTTAGTATATGACAAAGAAGACATTATCATTATGCAGAAAATGATGGATTTTTTAAGAGTCATATTATTCAATAATTAATCATACATATCAATATTGAACATATAGAATTATAAGTGCATTACTGTACATCTTATGGCAAATAATGGATATGCAGAAGGTGTTAAGGTATAATATAATTATGAAATTTAAATAAAATGTGTGTGAATTAATTTTTTAGACTTGAGGTTAGGAGGCTTTTCTAAATTCACTCCAAATTCAAAGCTGGACTCCATTTTTAAATTGTTTCCTGAATGGATGATCAAACCTGTGGCTGCAGATTTGCTCAGTCCAGCTGAGCAGAAGGTGAAGTGTGTGCTCACTTCAGAGGGAAATCATAGCCATTACTCTTAGCTGTGACCCAACTGTCCTCTGTAATGGAATAAAGTTTAAGGAAATAAACAGAAAAGAATGTATTGAAAGTTGCTTTTTAAAATTATGCTTATTCCTTTAATACTAAGTGGAAACCAATTACTTAAGAGTAGAGGATTGATTAGATAAGTAAATGGATGGATTAATGCAATATGAACTTTACAAAAGATTATTAAGTCCATACTAAAAAGCATGTAAAGAATATCAGTAAATCAATAAAACATTTGTAGAGTATAAATATTTTTAGTTTAGGGGACCAGATAGTATTATGCATAAGTAAATATTCAGGAGTTACTAAAAATTTCTACAGGTGGTGGGATTTAAATACCTTTATGCCTGTTTCTTTCTCCATGACTTGGTTTGTTCTTTTTTTAAGATATTATTAGTTCCTTTTTGTTGTTGTTGTTACCAGGGATTGAACCCAGTGGCACTTCACCATTTCACCACATCTCCAGCACTTTTTATTTTTTTATTTTGAGACAGTGCCTTTGAACTTATGATCCTCCTGCCTCAGGCTCCCAAGCTGCTAGGATTACGGGAATATGCCACCATGTCTAAATATTTATTGCTTTTTAGTTTAAAAACAAGATGCATCAAAAACGAAAATGGGGTGGATAGAAGGGAGGGGAAGGGGAAGAGAACTGGGCACTGAATTAGAACAAGTTAAATTCCATACTTTTATAATTATGCTATTGTATAATCTTATGTATGTATACCTTTAAAAAGAACCAATAAATTTTTTTTTAAAAAAAGAAAAAAGTTAATGCAGGGCAAAAGAAAATATGTATGCAGAAATTTCCACGTTAAATGTTATGCAAAACTTTTGCTCACAGTAAGTTCTAAATAAGTGTCATCCATCATGAGAGTTTCAATAATAGTTAGGAAAGAGACCTAGTGTTTTTCAGAATGTGAACAGTGATTGAATTGCTGTGGCAAAAATAAAACTATCGTGTGTTTTCCTGTTGTATCAGTAGGGTGGTGATAACCAAGATACAGGTGTTCCTTTAATTTTTATGATCTTTATCTTCAGAGAGAAAAGAGTATGAAAGAATCAAAATATTTCACATACCACTTAAAACATTACTGCTTCGTAGAATATTTTGAGTTCTTCTAATTACACAATTTTTACCATCAGCAAAGGACCAGAGGATATAAAAAAAACGAATAAAAATTTGTTCAATTAATGAGCTAATAAAAAAATCAAGACAGGAAGAAAATTAGAGGATGGGGTGCAAAAAAATGGGGATGGGGAGGATCAAAATGTAACCTCATGCTGAAGAATGAAAGAATGGGCTTCCCACCTACCTGCGCCAGTAGAGATTTCACCTCAGTAACTTCAAGGCATGAGAAACAGATTTGCTCCTTTTAGTTATCAGTACCTCTCATGACACACAGTTATAAATACCTCTTATCTTTAGGAAGCCAATTAGCAGGGTTAGGAATAATGAATGACCAGCATCTGCTCCAGTACTGGCTTTCTGTAGAAACTAGGTCTTCCCTGAAATTGTTTTCCCCAAGGGTCAAGTACCATTAGCTTCAGAAAGAATAAAATGGAAATTGACCAAGTCCCTGTGACTAGCAGTAATTATGAGGCTTTGAAAACACTTTCTTACATTTGACATTAAATGATTATTAGATTTTTGAAAGTTATCAAAATCACTAATTATATGCTTTTGGCATTAATATCAGGTTAAGTGTCAACCACCTCAATATCCCCTTAACTGTTCATTCTACTTATGGTTTTGAGGAATGATTAGTAAGGATTTGAGAAACATGGGAGTGTTGAGAATACAGTAATATAAAGTGAAAAATTTCAGTTGGAGTTTTAATACCTAAAATTATTCTGTGTTGATTTTTTTAAGTTTGGGGATAAAAAGTTACGTATAATTATGGGTTAAATAAATTGAAAGGGTGTTTATCACAATCTTCCAAAACCATTTACTAAAGCATTATAATGGCTTTTTTGCAGATTTTCTTTGACTTTTATCTGTACAGTTGTGGCTTGGGATACCTTTAGTTCACTGTAATGAAATATATTATCTATTCCTATTTAAAGGAAAGAGAAACCATTTAATTAAGGTTCCAGGGTATCGGTCATTTGGGGCCAAAATATTTTTATGATAAATATTTTGTCCATTCCCTACATATAAGCTAGATAAAGAGTGGGTTATAAAACAATGGCAATATAGAGTCTGAGAATGAATGAAAAATATACTGCAGTATAAGAAATCTGAATTTCATAGAAAAGGAAATTCAAGATAATAGTGCAGAAATAGTGTATGAGATGAAAAACATTTTTCTATGCACAATTAAATAATAGTTATTATTTTTAGCAATATTTAAATAAAGGACCGGAAGAGTATAGATCCTGAATTAAGAATATATTATTTGTCAACCATTTTTTCTTTTTCATATTAGCAATATACAGACCATAACCAGAGAAGAGGAAACATTAACATAGAATTATGATATTTATTAACCATACAGAATATGAAACAGACACTCTTTGAAATTAAAAGCTCCTGATTGCTTTAACTTCTTCACTTCCTCACATTGACAATAAGGACTTCCTCATTCTCAGAATAGAAGCCGAGGATGTGATGAATGGCACAGACTAACATAGTCTCGCTGACCTACACTTGTATCACCTGGCTTTTGTATCTATAATGGCACCTGCTTCTGTAGGAACTGGAGGGAAGTATCTGGATTGTTTCTCCAGATGCTTCTTCCCACTTGGAACAAATTGCATAAAGTTTGTTTTTCCTTTTTCTATCATTTGCCCTTTTCTTATGTGAATTTGACCATCTGAGATCTAAACAGGGTCCCTGGATGGGGCTGCTGGTAAAAACTTGATCAAAGTCAAAAGTAATCTGTATTTTTTGACCCATAGTTTGGAAACATAATATTTGGGTTCATATATTAATATTAAATACAATACATTTACTTGTTTTTCAAACAAAGAAGAAACATTATTATATTCCCACAGCCTGTGTTACTTGCTAGCTTAGTGAATATTTTTCTTCTTCATGGAAATACTGTAATTTCAACTCTTTCCATCCTTCAATATACCATTAAGCGTAAATTTTGTCCCATTGTTCTCTGTGCACATGGTATACTTTCAAACTCAGTGATCTTTTGCTTCTAGTGGTACAGTTCTGACATCTCCAGCACTTAATTTTTGCATATTACCACATCATCATAATGGGGTAAGAAAAGTGTTTCCCCTGTCAGGAGCAAAATTGTTGATTGCTTGAATAGTCAACTTTGGAATGCATTCTTCTTAACCCTTAAACAGCTGGTACTCTGTTGCTATTTTGTCACAAACCATGCTTTAGTGTCACTTTAGGTGTTCTTTGAAGTATCAGTCTTGACAGAATTATATTTTGTTAGGAAATACCTAAGAAGGGAAAAAGCCTAAAGGGATATAAGCATAGGGAAAGGGAGCAGGAACAGGCAGAGAATGCCTCCCTAACAAAATGCCAGCATATCTCTAGTGACAATGGCTGTCATCAAAGAGACAAAAAAAAAAAAAAAAAAAAAAAAAAAAAAAAAAAAAAAAAAAAAAAAGGCAAGGAAGTGTAGAAAGGGAACTTTTGCATACTATTGGTGGAATGATATTACCACAGCCATTGTATGTCCTTTCCTCCTTTTCTAGTCTTGCAGTGTTCATGTAGTTCACAACAAAGTGGAGCAAGAGAGAAAACAGAAATGTGGTTCACATCAGGCAGTGACTATGAAGATACAGTTTTTGAGGAGAGGCAGTAATAATTGGGGCAGCAAATGTTTCATTGCAAGGTAAATTTGTTTAACAGATACAGGACACTAAGAAATTTTGACTTTAGTAATAGTGCTTTTTAATAGTAAATTTTCCCTTTCATTAAATTTTTAAATATTTGGTAAGAAGTTGTATGTATATCACCTTATAATATCTGTAGGGACTGTAGCGTCTGTGGAATAGTATTGTTTTACATTCCTGATTTTGATTACTTGTGCCTTGTTTCTTTTCTTCTTGATCAGTCTTGTTAATGTTTTATTAATTTTGATTGTCTTTTGAAATAATGAGCGGGTTTTGTTGATACACTGGATTTTATTTTGTTTTATTTTTGCTGTCAGTCAGTGGATTGGAGCAACCTGGGACAGTGAATATCTGTGTGACTGCTGCTGTAAAAACTGCAAAGGTAATAACTGGAAGCTGTCAGTCAGTTGCATTCCTTGAACCAAGCAATGTCTTGAGAGGGACATAGAGTGGCATGTTTCTGCTGCTAGGTGCAGTGATAACTGTTCCCTTCCTATTGTATCATGAGCTCATGCCATTTGAAGACTTTATTGAATTCTTCTATGTGTTCATATTTTTTTAAATTTTTATTTTATTTTATTTTTTTATTTTTGAACAACCATACAAGTTTTTAACAAAATAATATAAAATGTGTATAGATTCTGGATATTACAATTACCCCCAGGAGTGCCCCCCCAATTACCCACTCTTATCCCTCCCTTCCCCTTCCCCCCATATCTCTAAAAAAGGATTATGTTGTATAGCATTATACCTTATCTGGATTTAACACATGATAATAGACCAACTATCTTACTGGTCAGGGTCTAGTCCCAACCTCCACAGATGAGTGGAGACAACTGACCATTAGTTCTCTGGGTTAAGCTGATTTTACTCAGCATGATTTCTTCCATATCCATTCATTTACCTTCAAAGGCTGCAATATCATTGTTTCTAATTGCTGTGTAAAATTCCACGGTATAAAGGTACCATACTTTTTTTTTAAGAGGCCCATTTCTATTTACCAATATCTCTTTGCTTCTAAAACTCTATTCAATCTATTTTTATGTGTTTCCACTCTGATTGATTCCTGAATGTCATAATTGTCAACTTTTGAGTAAAACAGGCAGGAAATATTATGTGCTAAATATTATGTGCTAAAAATAATAGACTGTCTTACACTTGAGCAGTATATATGAGATATCTAAGTTTTGAATAAAAATGTTGTCTCTGAACGATAGTAGTTTATTTCTATTCTATCTAGTTCTCTCACTCTATTTAACTATCCCACTCTTGCAATAAATTGGAATTGCAGTGTTGAGAAGAAGCATGCTGTCTTACTCCAAATATTATGGGGAGAAGGCTAATATTTTATCATTAAATATCACTTGTGTTAGAGATATTTTGTAAATATTCTTTATCAGGTTGGAGAATTTTTATTCTATGCTTTAATTTTTAAGATTTTTGTCACAAGTCAGTATTATTGATTGCTTTTATAAGATTCTTTTTATTATTAACCTATGATTGATTTTCAGTTGCTAAATGGACCTTTCATTTCAGGTATTAAATTAATCTTTTCATAATATATAATTATAATTTATTTTTCCAGGTTCTTTTTTATTTTTATTTTTTGGTATTTGTGTTCATGAGCATGAATGGCCTGTAAGTTTTCTTTCTTATCTCTGTGAACTTTTTGAGTCAAATTTATGCATAATTGTTTGGACAAGAACCTCAAAAACATATAAAATGCAAACATAAATAGACAAATGGGATTACATTAAACTGAAAAACCTCAAAGTAACAAAGGGAAAAATGGGTAAAGCACAGAGATACCTACAGAAAAGAAGAAAGTATTTGCCCATTCCAATGTCCTAAAGCATTTCTCCTGTGTTTTCTTCCAGTAGTTTCATTGTTTCAGCCCTTATGTTTAGTCTTTAGTCAATTTTGAGTTGAATTTTTTGTGATCGGTGAAAGGAAGGGGTCTAATTTCATTCTTTGTAGTATTTATTGAAAAGAGTGTCCTTTCTCCAAAGCATGGTCATAGCACTTGGCAAAAATAAGTTGGCTGTAGATATGTGGGTTTATATCTAGAGTCTACTCTGTTCCACTGATATATGTTTGTATTTGTGCCAATATCATGCAGTTTTGATTACTATAACTTTGTGGCATGTTTTGAAGTCAGGTACTTGCCTTCTCTTTTATATTTTTGCTTAAGATAGTTTTGACTATTCAGGTTTTTATTTTGGGGGGGTCCATACAAATTATAGGATTGATTTTTTTATAGGATTGCACTCAATCTGTGGATTTCTTTGAATAATTTGGACATTTTAACAATATTGATGCTTCCAATTCATGAACACAAGATATCATTCCAATGTCTAATGTGCTCTTCAGTTTATTCTATCAATATTTGCAGTTTTGTAGCTTTTTAAAAAAATCTTTAAAATTATTCCTAGGTTTTTTAAATAGCTACTGTAAATGTTATTGTTGTCTTGATTTCAATTTCAGAAAATTTGCTGTTGGCATCTAGCAATGCTATATATGATTTTGTATCCTGTAACTTTATTGAGTTACTTTATATTAGTGTTAACAATTTTTTGGTGGGCTCTTAGGGGTTGTATACACACACACACACACACACACACACACACATATATATATATATTCATGTCATCTCTTAGCTATGACAATTTAACTTCTCTTTTCCAACCTGGAATTGGGTTATTTTCTCTTACTTCATTGTTTCTCCCAGGACTACCTTTACATTAAAGTCATTAAAATTGGCATTCTTGTCTTGTTCCATATCTTAGAGACAAAGATTCTTTTTAGTTTTTCCCCATTCTTGGTCCGTTGGTGAAATCAAGTAAAATTCAGTGATTTAGAAAAGAGTTCCTGGGGTCAGTACAAGAAGATAGTGACTGGGATCAGTCTTTGTGCTTAGTACTCTATGAACATGGCTGACGTTCTGCTTCTTTGTGAGGTGGGTAAAGGACAGATTTCACTAAAACTCAATATTGGACAGTAGAGAGTGTCTTAGAGACTCAGAAAGTTGGGTATACTGGCCAAAAAGGAAAGAGCCCTTTGGGACCAGAGCAGGGAGAAACACAGAGCACTGATTTGAGTTTCCTAGTATCAAAGGATTAGCTTACTCTTGGCAGAATCTGAGGCTACCCAGTTCATAGAAGTGTTTTGTGCTTCCAAGCTGACTGTGGAGAGCTGAGGCAGTGGCATTCTTTGAGCAGTCCTACTGCTTCTTCAAGAAACCTGAACTGACCCTGCACTGCTGACAGGTGCCTGTCATTTGATCAGAGGTGTGCCTGCTGGAGGACACAAACAGCATTTTCCCAGGAAGATTCAGGTCGAAGAAGTGAAGAAGTAAGGGGAAGACCACCAGCTTGCTTCCCCATTGAACCCAGGGGCTCAAGTACCAGTTGGGGCCAGTGGGGAGCCTAAACAAGTGGGGGCGATTATCTGCAGGGAAGGCCCCACAAGGGTCATGTTCCTGGGCTGTGAAGGTGGTGAGGGACTGACTCCCCCACCTCATGAGTGGAGTCCTGGGGTGACGACTAGGACTCAGACTTCCAGTAGAGTTGGACAACAGTTGGGCTCTTGGGGTGTTCTGGTCTGGTCTCCCTAGAGCAGCCACTACCCAAAAGCTCTAGAGGCCCAAACAGACCCAAGTTCCTCCCACCTGAGCTCCACTCATAGAACTCTGGGCCCCCACTATGGGAGTGCATTAATCTGATCTGTGCACACTCCTCCAGCTGTCAGTACTTCCCACCTCACTTGATCACAAACTGACTGCATCTTTTTTTTCCCTCTCTCTCCTCTTTATCATTGTTTCCCTTCATTTTATTTATTCTTTTCATCACAGTGTGTTTTTTTTGTTATTGTGATTAGTTTATAGATATACTATACATATACATTGTTTTTCTTTTCATTGTTAGCATTTATTTGTAATATATTACTTTTCCTTGCCTAGCCTATTGAGATTTGGGATTCTGATTATTATATATCTTAGTTTTGTTTTGTACTCTTCCATGTGTGCTTCTAGTGTTTTCCCCCTCTCTTTCATTTTGATAAAAACAAAACTACTGCTCTCTCTCTCTCACTCTTCCTTAAATGTGTTAATTCAACATCTCCTCCTTCCTTTTATCTATCACATCCTACATATCTTTGTCACTCTGGGTCTTTACTTTATGTACTTTTAATATCTTTTCTGCCTTCCTAACACAACACCTTTTCTCATTTTTTAAATAAGATTTTATTTTTCTTTATAGTTTTATATATTGAAGTGGCTTATTGTTACACTCCCATGTATGCACACATCATAAAGGCACACATCCCGCCTTTATCCTTCCCACTCTTACCTCGTTCCCCCTCCAACCATGCAAACTATAGTCTGTGAGGTTGCCCCCATTTTGATTGGTAATCCATGTTTGGATTAGTCTATTGTCTAAAAGTCATTGTTCTCTTTTTCCTATGTTGTATTCTAGCTTCCACATATGAGAGAAACATTCAGCCCTTGAGTTTCTAGGTTTTGCTAATTTCACTCAGCAGGATTTTCTCCATCTCCATCCATTTATCAGAAAAGACCATGATTTCATTTTTTTAAATAGTTGACAGAGAGAGAGAGAGAGAGAGAGAGAGAGAGAGGTATATGCCACAGTTTCTTGATCCATTCATTCAGTGATGGGCATAATTTAACTATTATGAATTGTGCAGCTATAAATATTGATGTACCTTTGCCACTGTAGCATACTGAATTTATATCTTTATATCATCTGGTATATTTTCCCAGGAGTGGATATACCATCTTTTTAGCATTAACAGGTTTACATAAATCCAGCCCTCAACACTAATACTGTGAAGGACTTAGTGGACAACTGCTGTATGCTTTAAAGCCAGATGCAGTTCTTGTTGCTTATAATCGTTGCTGATAGCAAGTGCTGACCCTACCATTTCTGTTTTTTTTTTCCAGCAATCAACATTGTTGGTATCATTATAGGAGCCCAGTAGTTAGTTTAATGCTGTATATTGTGTGCATTGGTTGTTGAGATTTCTTGTTTACACTTATTCAGTGGGGTGCTGGCAATCTACAGGGACTCTAAAAGTTCATGGGTTTGAGATTCAGCAGCTAAACTAAACTTTCCCTGACATTACTCCAGTGCAAAGAAGGGAGGAGAAAAAATAAATAAATAATTAAGGAAAAACCTGAAGGTGGTGGAAACAAGCTAGGCCATAATCAACCAAATCTCCTCATGACACCAGAAAAAAGCAGTGAATAAAAGCAGAATAGAGATAATTTTATTATAGGTTTCTACCTGAATTCAAGGGACCAAAGAGAACAATTGCAATAAACTTTTGTTCTTTCAAGGTTGAAAAGAATGAGACTTGGCTTAGAAGGAATCATAGCAAATAGGTCACATTGGTATATCTTAAAATGGTGGTAGTATAAGGATCAGTGGATGTCACACATTGAATAAATTATCAGTATCTGGAAAATAACCCAACCCAGGGCTCTTAAGAAAAAGGAATTCACAAAGTAATCTCATTTAAAAGAAGAGAAATAAGAACAATACTGATTGATGGGTAGACATAGAAACAGCAAGAAAAAGTAAGAAAAAAACTATCACAAACAACCCATAATGGTTAGACAACAAACATCAATGATACCACAGTGGAAGAAATGTCAGAGAAGGAATTTAGAAAATCCATACCTAAACTGTTCTATGAGCTATAAGATGATGTAAGAAGGAAATCAGAGAGGAAATGGAAGAAGTGAATGATGACCTCAATGAGGAGACAGTCTGAAAAAGAATCAAACAATTATCTTTGAAATGCAGGAATCGATAAACCAAATTAAAAATTCAATGGAAAGCATCAGCAACGGATGATACCACCTTGAAGACAGATTTACAGGCCTTGAAGACAAAGAATATAGAATCTCAAAAATAATGTCAACCACAGAGAAAAAATGTTAAGAGACCATGAACAGAATACTCAAGAAATCTGGGACAACATCAAAGGCCAAATTTAAGAGTTATTAGTATAGATGAAGGCATTGAACTGTAAACTAAAGGAATGCACAATCTTTTCAAAGATGTAGTATCAGAAAAATTTCCAAACCTTAGGAATAAAATGGAAATTCAAATTGAGGATGCATATAGGACTCCAAATGTACAAAATCACAACAGATCCACTCCAAAATACATTATTATGAAAATGCCTAATATACAGAATGAGGATAGAATTTTAAGTTCACATTTAAATTCACAGATTTCAACTGAATTCTCAATGTAGATAATAAGGAGGGCTTTTCAGCAAAAAATATATTTTTCAAAAAGTATCCATTATGATTATTCTCAAATCATAAATTGATTAGAAGTTGATTGTATCAAGTTTCTAATGAGTTAAATGAAATTTATATGTTGGATGCTATTTTGACAGTAAGCTCTTTTTCTTTGCAGTTTTCAGGATTTAATAGTCCAGCAGAATGCAATCAGGATTCCCTATTGTTACATTCTGTCCATGGTAGGTGAAAGAGGAAGTTACATGCTGATTTCAAATCATTTTTGAAGAAGTAGTGCCTCCTAACAGTAAAGAGATGTATCAATGAGCACAAGTGAGAAATTTCACTTTTAATGCATTCTAAGAAGACACTATATGTTCACATACAGATCTGTTTGCAGATAGGAGTGATGCTTTTATAATCACCTGGCTTGGGAAAGACATGACTACACATATGTAATATTTTAATCAGGAGCCATTTAATTTCTTGATATAGATATTGATTGTCATTGATAATTTGTAAGATACTGATATAGCCATGTTATCCAAGAAACCGTGACTTTCTTCTGTGCAAGGGAATTAAGATATTGTAAAAGGAGGGAAAAACCCTTCCTAGAGCCACCGGGCCCAACTGCTGCATGGGTCCAGGACTCCTGACTGGAAGAGGTAGGCACCTAGATCAACCCTTACGGGATACTCACCTGTAGCTAACCTGCCTCTTTGCTGTGCAGGCCCATGAAATCTCCAGGAGCACCCAAGCCTGGAATTCCCCTGCCCAACTGCCACATGGACCCAGGACTCCAGTCTGGGGCCAGCAGGGGGCTGGGACACCCCAGAGGAAGACCCACTCACCCACCACACAGGCCCAGGACTCTGGTCCTGAGCAGGAAGGTGACCAGGATGCATCTGAAGAGGACCCCCTACTGGGAGCCATCCCACGCAACTGCAACACAAGTCCAGGACTCCAGTACTGAGCTGGCAGGCACACAGAACACCAGGAAGACCCCTACCTGGAGCTACCCAGCTTCAGGCCATACCATACCGGCCAGGTCTAGATATATTGGGCCCATCCCTGCCACCAAGGATCTCAGGTCTCAATGTGACATGCATATAGGCCTGCTCTGAGCCACCTCACATCTTTGAGACACCAGGATACAGTGATGCACCCCTGCTACTGCAGTTCAACAACCCATCAGGCTGCCCCACACCCTAAAGGTTACAGATCCATGCCCAAAAGCCTAGATTCAAAAGATGCAGCAAAATAAGATCCAGCAGGATCAGCTTTCTGGAATAAGGTGGTCATCAGAGGGGTGGATTCTGACCTGACCCTTTTACCTGAAAGGAGAAGCAACAGAAGACTTGGCTGGACCAGCACAGGAAACCTCAATTCAAAGATACAGAAAGCACTCTTTAAAAATGGGGAATAAAACTAGAAAAAAGTTCACCTCAAACCTCCAACTCCCCTACCAAGGAGCCCATGGACAGGGATGGGATGAAAACCTAGAAAAAATTATCAACAATCTAATTACTAAAAGAAACCATAAACTAAATGAAGATTTAATGAAGGGGCTGAGTGAGAAAACTCAAGATTTGAAAAGCTCTATTATCAAAGAAATAAACATCTTGAAAAAGGAAGTAACAGAACTTAAATCTTTAGTCAATCACATCAGAGGTACCATGGAAGAATTTAATAACAGACTAACTTCTATAGATAACAGAACCTCAGCTCTTGAAGAAAGAACTTCTAACAATGAGGATAAGCTGAATAAGCTTGAGCACATGGATGTCAAAAAACAAAAAAAAAATCTTCACAAATAATGAGCAGAACTTCAAAATGTCTGGGAGAAAATCAGGAGAAACAGTATAAGAATAATTGGGATACTATAAGAAATCAAAATGCAAATGAATGAATGACATAAGGAACATTCTCAATGAAGTAGTTGAAGAAAATTATTCCCATACAAAAATAGAGTCAGATATGATCATTCAGGGAGCTTATAGGACAACCAATAGGCCTAAATCATAAGAGACACTTACCAAGACACATCATATTCAAAACGTATAACATGGAAATGAAAGAAGAATGTTAAAAGCTGCATGGCAGAAATGCCAAATCACATTCAGAGGCAAACCGATAAGGATCACCTCTGACTTTCCAACTCAGACCCTTGAAGCAAGAAGATCCTAGAAGTATATTATTCAATTTCTGAATGACCACATTCTGCAGCCAAGAATGTTTTGCCCACCAAAACTCAGGTTTAAATTCAAAGGGAAAATAAACATGTTTGATAATAAGATCAAATTTGCAGGATTCATGAACATAAAGCCAGCATTACAAAGAATCCTCAAAGATAAACTTCATATAGACAAAAACATCCTCAAAATACACAAAGAGAGGAAATTTGATAAAAGTACACACTATCAAAAAGACAACCAAATAGCACAAAACTCATTAATAAAGCAATGAATATGAACCACAACCACATAACTACCCTAACACTGAAGGTGAATGGTCTCAATGTACCAATCAAAAGACACAGATTAGCAAGTTGTATCAAAAACAGAAACTAACAATGTGCTGCTTAAGGGAGACCCATCTTTTTTTTTTTTTAAAGAGAGGATAGTGAGAGAGACAGAGAAAGAGCGAAACAACTTTATTTAGTTTTTCACATGGCTTTCATTGCTCCAACACTCAGTTGTATACGTGGTGCTGGGGTTTGAACCCAGGTCCTCATGCTTGCCAGGGAAGCGCCGAAACCACTGAGCCACAGCTCCAGCCCCAAGGGAGACCCATCTTACAGCTAAAGATATCACCAGATTGAGGGTAGAAGGATGGAAAAAATTCTACCAGGCTTATGGCCCAAGAAAGCAAGCTGGTGTTACAATCCTTATATCCAACAAAACATATTTTAACCAAAAACTAATCAGAAGAGATAAAGAATGCCACTACATCATAGTAAAGGGAAGAATACATTAGGAAGGTATAAACACAGAAAACATCTATGATCCAAACACCAATGTTCCCAAATGTGTGAAAAAAATCCTTCATGACCTAAAACCACTTATCAACCCCAATATGATAATACTGGGAGATTTTAATACTCTTCTATCACCAATAGACAGATCATCAAAGCATAAAAACAATAAAGGGATCTCCAACCAAAACAACTCCATAAATCAAATGGACTTAACAGACATCTATAAAATATTCTACCCAAAATTGGCTGCAAATACCTTTTTCTAAGTAGCACATGGATGCTTTTCCAAAATAGATCATATTCAATTTCACAAAGGAAATCTCAGCAAATATAAAGAAATAGATGATATCCCATGTATCCTATCAGACCATAATGCCATGATCCTAGCAATTAACAGTGAAAATTACAACAGAAAATATGCATATGTATATATCCATATACATGGATATTGACTATTAAATGAAGAATGGATCCATGAAGACACGAGAGCAGAAATCAAGAAATATTTTGGAAGTGAATGAGAATGAAGGCACAATGTATAAAAGAAACTTCTGGGATGGCATAATAGCATTCTTAAGGGGAAAATTTCTGTACTGAGTGCCTACAATAAAAATCATGAGACATTCTGAAATAAATAAGCTTATACTCCACCTCAAACCCCTACCAAAGTAAGAGCAATCTAATCCCTAAGGCAGCAGAAGACAGGAAATAATCAGAGCTGAAATCAATGAATTGGAAAGTAAAAAAATAAAAAATAAAAAAAATTTAAAAATCAATGAAACAAAGAGCTGTTTCTTTGAAAAACTAAATAAAATTGACTTACCCCTAACTAATCTCACTAAAGGAAGGATGGAAATGAAGCAAATCAACAAAATAACCAATGAAAAGGGAACAATCACCATTGACCCCATGGAAATCCAACAAATTATAAGAACATATTTTGAAAACTATACTCCTCTATATTAGGTAATCTGGAAGACATGGGAAAATTTCTAGACACATAGAATATTTCCAAATTGACACAAGATGATATTGAAATCCTAATCAGCCCAATAACAGGCATTGAAATCAATATAGTAATTGAAAGTCTTCCAAGGAGAAAAGCCCTGGACTTGATGGAATCCTTGCTGAATTTTACCACACCTATAAGTAGGAGCTAACACCTGTCCTTATTAAGCTATTCTGAGAAATAGAAAAGGAAGTACTCTCCCAAACACTTTTTTGAGGCAACCATAACTACCAAAACTCAACAAAAACACATCCAAAAAAAAAAAAACCAAACCAAAACAAAAAACTATAGACCAACATCCTTGATGAACATAGATGCAAAAACCCTTAATAAAGTTCTAGCACACTGAATTCAAAAACACATTAAGAATATAATTCATCACAACCAAATTGGCTTCATTCCAGGGATGCAAGGCTGGTTGAACATATGCAAATCAATAAATGTGATTCATCACTTGAAACATATTAATGGCAAAAAACATATGATCATCTCAATTGATGCAGAAAGGCCTATGATGAAATCCAGCATCCATTTATGATCCAGAATCTGGCGAATATAGGGATGAAAGGAGTTTATCTTAACTATGGAAAGGCCATATATGACAAGTGCTCAACTAAATGGAGAGAAGCTGAAAGCATTTGCACTAAACTCCAGAACAAGATAAGGATGACCGCTCTCACCACTTTTGTTCAACATAGATCTTGAGACCCTAGCCAGAGCAATCAGGCAAGAGAAGGAAATCAAAGGGATAAGAATAGGAAGAGAAGAAGTAAAATTATGCCTTTTGTTGATGACATGATCTTATGTTTGGAAGATCAAAAAAAAAAAAAAAAACTCTACCAAAAAACTTCCTGAGTTTATAAACAGATTTAGCAGAGTGTCAGGCTATGAGATCAAAACTCAGACATCATTAACTTTCCTATACACTAACAAGAATGGGGCAAAGAAGAAATCAGGAAACCAGTCCCATTCACAATAACCTCAAAAAAGTACTCAAGAATTAATCTAACAAAGGAAGTAAAATACCTCTGCAATGAAAATTATCAAAGATTGAGGAAAGAAAATGAAGAAGTTTTGAAAAGATGATAAGGCAGTCTACGTTCTTTGTTAGGCAGAATTAATATAATTTAAAAAATGGCCATTCTGTCAAAAGTGCTATACAGATTCGATGCAATCCATATCAAGATAACTAATGTCATTCTTTACAAATATCAAAACAATCAATTCTCATCTTAATTTGGAATGACAAGAACTTCAGAATACCTCAAATATTACTAAGCAAGAAAGATGAAACAGATGGTTTCATAATACCATATCTAAAATTATAATAAAGACCTGTAGTAGTCAAATAGCATGGCATTGTGTCAAAAAAAAAAGAACAACAACAACAACAAAAAAAAAACCCCAAAGCAATAGAATAGAATGCTCTGTGTAAAAAACCCACAAATCTTTAAACATCTGATATTTGACAAAGAGGGCCAAAATATAACATGTACAAATGGTGCTGTACAAACTGGATGGCCTCTTACAAGAAGTTGAAATTCTCTCTCACTTTGCACAAAAGTCAAATTGAGATGGATCAAGGAACTAGGAATTAAACTAGTTACCATACGACTGCAAGGAGAAAAATTAGAAGCTATACTCTAGCATATGCAAGTTGGCTCAACTTTCTCAACAAGACTCCCAAAATGAAAGAATTAAAGGCAAGAATCAATGGGTGGTATGCCATTAAATTAAAAAGCTTGCTCAGTGAAGGAAATTTTTCAAATCTGTCAAGAATAAACCTATAGAATGGGAAATAATCATGGTATGTCATTCCTCCGACAGGGGATTAATATCCAGAATTTATAAAGAGCTCAAAAATTTAATTTTGAAAACACAATCTATCTAGTCAATAAATGGGCCAGAGAGCTAAATAGAAACTTCTCAACAGAAGAAATCATGCAATCCCATGAATACATGAGAAGGGGTTCTAAATCACTAGCAATCAGAGAAATGCAAATCAAAACTACATTAAGATTTCACCTCACTCCTGTAAGATTGGCAAAGATGAAGAATATAATCAATAACAGATTCTGTGGGGTTGTGGGGAGATATGAACACTAACACAGTGTTGGTGGAACTGCAGACTGGTAGAGCCACTATGGAAAACAACGTGGAGACTTCTTAAGAAATTAGGGATAGGGATAGCGCAGTGGCTCGGTGGTTATGGCACTTGCCTTGCTTGTGCAAGTATGCGAGTTCAAACCCCAGCACCACATACATACACAACGAAGTCTTGGAGAACTGAAAGACACATGAAAACTAAATAAAAGATTGCTTCTTTCTCTCTCTCTTTCTCTCTCTCTCACTGTCCCCTCTTTCTTTAGAAAAAAGAAAAGAAATTAGGGATAGAACCACTGTACAACCTAGCTATCCCACTCCTGAGCTAGAATCAGCACATTATAGTGACACAACAAAATCAATATTTCTTCCGGCTCAATTTACAATAGCTAAATTATGGAATTAACCCATATGTCCTTCACTGGATGAATGCATCCAAAAGCTGTGGATCCATATATACATACAATAGAGTTCCATTCATCTATTAGAAATAATGATATTGTTGCCTTTGAAGGTAAATAGATGGCAATAGAAGAAAATATGCTCAGTGAAATTAGCCAAACCAAGAGACTCAAGAGTCAAATGTTTTCCCTCATTTGTGGAGGGTACAGTGAAACCAGGCTTGGGTGAAATGTCAAGCTCATGTACTAGACTCCCCAAAGTTGAAGCAACACTTAATCTAGGGAATCCATATTTATGTAGTGGAGTGGGAGGGAAGGAGTTGGTGGGAGGTGAGAGGGAGTGAGGATATGGAAGGATCTAGGTGGGGAATCCAGAGTGTAGCTTACTCTTTACTCCCCAGAGCAGCCAAATAATACTTATGCAATCATTTAATCCTGGAAAGTGCACAATCTTACATATATACATAGGCACACACGTAGATATTTATACACACGCACATAAGACATTTATATCTGTTATGGGGGAAATATAGAAGAGTCAAGAGACTGGGGTGTGGTGATGTGGCAATGATTTTGGATTAGGATCAGGGACATATCATATTGTTACTACGTTTGCATTTATGAATGTACAACCACACATCTGTTCAAAGAAATTAAAGAAAAATAAATATATCACAAAGATGTATAAACATATTTGCCCCCTGAAAATGATGTATATCATCAAGTATGAAATATTATGCAAACTATTGTATTTGAAAAAAATATAATATTGACATAGTTAGATTTCTAATTCTGATCCTATTTGCAACAAAGGAACCTGCATGTTATTTTCCTTCTCTATATATTGTACCACACACACACACACACACACACACATACACACACTCACGCACTTTGATAGTGGTTTGTGTTTTCTCTATGTATCTCTCTGTGTGAATATGTTTTGGGGATTTGCTGTCTGATGAAATTTTTCCCAAAAGTGGCTGAACAATTTTCAGGTGCATAGCCCATAACCCCATAGATATTTGAATTATGCAGAGGATGAAAGTCAGTCTAAAATTATGTGTTCTGAAATAGTACATCCTTTTCTTCCCTATCCTCATAGCTGTCTTATTTTTTCATGTAAGGCAAAACTATTATCATAAAAATGATGTATTGATCAAAGAAAGAAATAATATTTCAAATGATTGCAAACACCTCTCCCTCTATATTTAAGGATAGGAAAATCAAGGGAAATTCTACATTTATATGAATAACCATGACTCTAAAACTTAAGGGGATTACATCAGTAGGGCAAGGGCAATGGAATTGCGGTTTCATTCATTTATCATTTTGTTCTGCCACTGGAAGAAGACCACTCAGGTATCTTTAGTAGCATCCCTAGCTAGTTAGAATTAGGATGGATATATCATATTACATCTTTTTTTCAGCTTTACAACAATCAAATATTTCATTTCAGACTTTGAATAACAAATTACTATAAGGAAAGAATGTTTAAAAGAAAGCCTGACAATATCCTTAGAAAGAAACTTTAAGTGTGTGGTGATATTCCATAACCATATTGAGGGATTTCTAAGAAGTTCATTTATCACTTTCTTTGTGCTTGAAAATAAATTTTTAATGCTTCCTTGGAACCACATGAAACACAAAATAGCTTTTAAAAACATACATAAAATTATAATGGGACCCTCACATAGATACTTAAGGTTTTAAACCTGATTAAGGGAAAGAAATGCATTTTATATTGATATATTACCTCCTGCCTCATGTATTTTTAAAAGAGGAATGATGATTAATTCACTGTTTTGGTAAGTTCTAAACAATGTAGATAAAATATGTACACAGTGTTAAGAACATAGATAGTGTTTAATAAATTGTGACAATTATTATTTTTTTGCTATCATCTTAATAATCTTTGAACTTACACCAAGAAATATTCATGTAGAGTTATTATTCCCTCCAAATGGTAAGAATCTAAGTAATGAATTTTTGAGAAAATTTTCCTAAAGGAGAACACACAAACCATAGCTTATAATAAATACGAGTGCGACTACTCATAGCTTATAAATATGAATGAAGTAGATGCAGTACAATTTAATTTACAGAAAAGAATATAGATGTAGACAAAATTGGATGCACACAGTGGATTTTCTGATTACATGAGAGATCTAACAATTATCCCTGGATTTCACGTGCTGATTCATCAGTTTCTTTATGGCTTTCTTAATATCTTTATTTCTCAATGTGTAAATGGCTGGATTCAGGAGAGGTGTGATTACTGTGTAAAACACAGCTAGAAACTTGTCCACCCACGTGATGCTGACTGGCCACAG
>PVKS010036496.1:0-19313 GCA_004027875.1 Aplodontia rufa | reverse complement strand
TAGAATCAGCACATTATAGTGACACAGCAATATCTATGTTCATAGCAGCACAATTTACTATTGCTAGGCTATGGAAACAACCCCGATGTCCCTCACTGGATGAATGGATCCAAAAACTGTGGTACATTTATACCATGGAATATTACACAGCAATTAGAAACAATGATATTGCAGCCTTTGAAGGTAAATGGATGGCTATGGAAGAGATCATGCTGAGTAAAATCAGCTTAACCCAGAGAACTAAGGGTCGATTGTCTCCACTCATCTGTTGAGGTTGGGACTAGACCCTGGCCAGTGAGAAAGTTAGGCTATTATCATGTGTTAAATCCAGATAAGATATAAAGCTATACAACATAATCCTTTTTTTAGAGATATGGGGGGAAGGGGAAGGGAGGGATAAGGGTGGGTAACTGGGGGGTGGCAGTCCTGG
The DNA here is from genome assembly GCA_004027875.1 of Aplodontia rufa. Taxonomy (NCBI): domain Eukaryota; kingdom Metazoa; phylum Chordata; class Mammalia; order Rodentia; family Aplodontiidae; genus Aplodontia; species Aplodontia rufa. The sequence goes on along the minus strand of PVKS010036496.1, from coordinate 18,883 downwards.
GAGTAATTGTAATATCCGGAATCTATATTCATTTGATAGTATTTTGTTAAAAACTTGTATGGTTGTTCAAAAATAAAAAAATTAAAAAGAAAAAGAAAAGAAGTCTCTGAAACTGCCCAAACCCCTGACCAAGAAAATATATAAAAAATAGGACTGCTTCATGGGAAAATACTACCAAGTAGTACCAACTTGGAAAACTTCTAAAGAATGCAGGGGTAGTGGTTTTGCCATACCCACTTCTAGTCAGGCCTCAACAGAAACCAGCTGGAATATACTCAACTAAGTAGTAGCCCCAATTGCAGCTGGTATGCCAGTCAGGGTATCTCTGTCAGAGCAGCTTGACATGGCCTCTAGCACACAGGAGATGGTCACTCACCTGACAGCTGCATTCTTGTTCATTCCTGTGGGGAGGGAGAATAAGAAGTAATTCCCATCTACATAGGACAGAAAACTCTACATAGCTATGGTCTTAATCGGGAGCTAGGTTAATTCTCTTGCCTTCTGGCATGACACAGTCTGAAGGCACCTGAACTGACTGAACATGCTGAAGAGCGTGCTAATCAGAACTGATGATCTGATGAGCATGGTAAGACATAGGTACTCCAGAGGGAGAGAGAAATCTGACAAAGATGCAGAGGACCACCACATCAGTGAAAATTCTACATTGGTCCAAGGCATGCCAGAATGTCCTCCCCAGAGTGAAAAAGGAGTGTTCACGTTCCCCACTTCCCATCACTAAAAATGAAGCACACTTGGCAGGTGTTTATGAGGTTCTGGATGTGGCACATTTGAGAATATTGCTTCATCCCATCTATTGGGTATCCCAGAAGGCTGACAGCCTCAGCTTGAGCTCTGAGCAAGAAAATGTTCTACAGAAGATTCAGGCTGAGAAGTGAGTGTGTGCTTCTTGAACCATACAACCCAATAGGCCTTGTGATTACTGAAGTATCTACGTCAGGCAGAGGTGCTGTGAGGTATTCGGTAGCAAGCCACACTAGGAGAATCACAGTGTTGACCCCTATGATTATGAGCAAGGCCATGACATCCACAGCAGAGAAGCTTACACTATGCACTATCCAAGAGCAGCTACTAGCTTACATTGAGCCTAATAGGGATAAAGTAGCTCAACTTAGAGAAGATGAAATACCAAGTGGTCCATGCAACCAGAGATGCCCATCATGAGGTAGGTTCTGTCAAAAGTGAGAAATTCTTGGTAAGATGGAAGTGGTATATGCAGGACGAGTCACATGTAGGGGCTGAGGGCATAAGCAAATAGCCTAAGAAGAAAGCCCAGAAACCCCTCTGCTTTAGCAACACACCTATGGGTACCTGAGGGTGGGAAGGTTTATGCACAGTTGAAACAGGAAAAAGAAGACTAATAATATTTTGTGGTTGGGATGTATGTTGGTGCTTTATAATACCACTTAATGAGGGTTCAGAAAGACAGGAACATTGTCCCAGTGGGAAAAATTCTGGGTAGTGCACCTTGCCTCCCACTTTGGGTGGGAAAAAAAAAAAGAAATAGCCTGAGGTAAGAATGCATACGGACTCATGAGTAGTACCAATAGCTTGACTTGTCAGTAAGACGCCTAGAAAGAGAAATTTAATTTCATGGTCAAAAAGATCTAGGAAAGGGACTGGAGAGGTGGCTCAGCAGTGGAATGCTTGCCGGGCATATGTAAGGACCTATGGTCCCAGCACCACATACACAACTAAGTGTTGGAAAAATAAAAAACAGATGAACAAATAAATAAAATTGACTTTCTCTTTTTTAAAAAAAATCTAGGAAAGAGACATGCATTTATGGGATGAGCAAAAAAAATGTCAGTATACCTCATGCTAACACACCTGTTGGAGATGATCCACAATGGAACAGGTACCAAATAACCAAGTCAACAGAACAATTGGCCAGGTGAGGTCAGCCAGCCCCTAATATCACCCAGCACACTGTTGGTACAACAAACACATGAGTGACAGCTATGGTAGCAGGAATGGTGGAACCCAACAGCACGCAGTTACCAAGGCTAATCTAGCTACTGCCACTGATGATGCCATAGCTGCCCACAACAGATCTAAGCTTCCTGATATGACACTATCCCTTGAGGAGGTCAAACTGAATATTTCCAAGGGTAAAAATTTGTCTCATCTAAAACAAAATGCATATTTTAGATATAAGTTTGCCCCTCCTGCCTGTAGAGATTTGTACCAGCATCACCATGCAAGGATTTGCTGAGTGTTTGATCCTTCTATATCAAATATCACTTCCTCAGAATAAAGGATCCACTCTCCAGGAAGGAAGGGGAGCAATAGGAACATGACCATGGCATCTGCTGTTCCTTTCACATCTTATACCTCTAAAAGCCATGTGCCTGATGGCAGAACAACCTCTTAAAGACACAGATGAGGTACAAAATTGGAGATAGTAAACTGAAAGCTTTGGTGTTACAAGATACATTCCCAATAGGTAGAATATATGGGGTCCAGGAGACAAAGGAATGGAAGTAGGAGTAGCCCACTTATCCTCGCAACCTACAACATAACTGTAAGCAGTATCCTGTGAAAGCTGTGTCCAGGTAGACAAACTTACTATAAGAAACAAACCGATCTGAATTGTGCAAGGTTATGCTGGAATGATGTGTTAGCTTTACATCACTGTGACTAAAATATTTGACAAAACAACTTAAAGGAGGAGAAGTTTATTTTGGCTCACAGCTTCAGAGGCTCAATCCATGGCTGACCAACTCCACAGCGCTGGGTTGGAGGTGAAGCAGAACATCATGGTGGAAAGACATGGCGGAGGAAAGCTGTTCAGTTTATGGTGGCCAAAAAGCATAGATAATCTCCAAGGGCACACCCCCAGTGACCCACCTCCTCCAGCCACACCCCACTGCTTACAATTACTACACAGTACAGTAGTCCCTTCACATTATTAATCCACCAAACGGATTAATCCACTGACTAGTTACAGCCCTCAGAATCTGATCATTTCACCTCTGAACATTCCTGCATCAACACAGGAGCCTCAAATACAAACCATAACAAATGGATTCTATGGAACTCCACCCAGATCTCTTCGGAGCCAATGAACTTCTTCCCAACTGCTGAGAATATCACCCATTAACAGGTCACAGCTGCATCTCTCACTGGTCATTGTCCTCATCCAGAGTTATGCCTGGCTCAAACATGCCCCTTTCCAGAGGTAGCCCATGACCATGACGGGTTGATTGCCCCTATCCTTCTCCTTCCTATGCTCCCTGAAAGCCATTCCTGTCCCTTACACATTCCAGGGCAAGGTGGGGGTGGGTAGCCCTGGGGGTTCCCCTCCCTCTTGTGCACCATTAGGACCTTGCTGCTGCTACTGCACTCACTGGGGGCTTGGTCTGGCCTCAGTATCCTCAGTCTCCTCTCCCCACATTCCATGTCCTGTGGAGGTGGGGTCAGCTGCTGCTTTGTACAGAACCACAGGAACTGATGTGTATATAACTATTTATTGTGGGGTATCATTCCCCAGTCCTGTTATTGCCCTGAATTCCTCTTTTCAACCTTCCTTGCCTCCCCAGTTGCAGTATTTAACTGGGCTGGGCTGCTGTCTTGGGGGAGGTTAGGAACTCATCCTGTGCTTGTAAATAAAATAAGGTCATGACTCTAAAAAATGAAAAAAGCTCTTTGCCTCCATGAGAGACAACTATGAAAGGCTTTCCCACCTCCCAGCTCCTGACAGAGTGAACCAAGGCCTCAGCTGCTGCTTCTCACTCTAACCAAGTCTGCCTTCCTCATCTTCTTACAGGTACATATTCCAAGAGCATAACTTACCCCCACAAAAAAAAAAAAAAAATATATATATATATATATATATATATATATATATCCTTCTGCATCCAACACTTTCATAATATGTTTCCAGGAGAACCCAATATAAAATCTAAAGCTTCCATTCATTCTAACAAGTAAACACAGTGGAAGAGGAAACAAAATTAATTTTATGTTCCTACTGAGTGCAATTAGACTTTCATTTTGGTTTTAGGCGACTGTTATTTTTTAAAGAGAAATATTGTAGTGACTTGAATTCTCACAGCTCTCTACCAGCTCTTCCTTGGCATGTTAGACACCACACATGTCTTTCAGACAGTTAAGAAATGGGCCTGAAGTACCATCTGGAATATCCCACCATGGGAAAGGGGTGGGTTCTAATCAGAAAGAGAAAAGAAGAACATTGAGCTTGGTAATCCACATTGACTTTATTATACTAAGTTTAAATTCTACTGTGTATTGCCCCTAGAAATTGATTTTGTGGCCACCTTTTCACTAGAAGGTTTTGGACTAGCAAATGGCAGTGGGAGTGTATGAGTGAGGATAGACTAGGTTACATTGTGGTCATAAATGGCTCTCAACGCCCAGTGGCTTATAACAAAGGTTTGTTTCTCTCTTGTGGCAATAATTGCTCTGATTTCGTTAATTTTTACCTTGGGACTCTGGCTAGTGAAGCATCTTCAGTCATAAAGGTAAACAGTCACTTGGAACTGTGAACCATGCGGGTTGGTTCTTAACAGCTTTTGCTAAGAAGTGGCCTATGTTTGATTGACCAATGCAAGTCATGCGGTGCCTGAATTCAACAGGGCAAGGATGTAATCTTCCCATAGACAGGGACACCATAGACAAGAGCACCCAAATTATAAGTAAACAACAATATAGCCAATCCAGTAAGGTGGTTTCTTCTGCATAAAGAGCCCCTTAGGGGCTAGAGCAGTGGCTCAGCGGTTACAGTGCTTGCCTGGAATGTACATGGACGTGAGTTCAAACCCCAGCACCACATACACAATGAAGGGTCAGAGCAATGAAAGCCACATGAAAAACTAAGTAAAATTGATTTTCTCTTTCTCTCCCTCTCATTATCCCTCTCTTTCTTAAAAAGAAAAAAAAAGAGTTCTTTATAGAGTGCTCTTTATACTCAGAAATGTGTGTCTATAATTACAGTGTTTTTTTTAACCTTTCTATGTTGCTAGAATTTAAAGATTAACAATAAAATGCATTCAATCTAAAGACAGCAAATATTTTTGATATGTGGCAAATACCCTATGATCTTTTGCATGAAAAGGCATTCTTTCATTGTTTTATTATTGATAAATATGTAGCTATTTATAATCATAAGCAGAATCTTAAAATATGAAATATAAAGGCATAAATGAGAGAGTCACACTTTTCCTTAATAAATCTCTAATTCACAAATACATGAAGGAGAGAAAAAGAGAGAGTCAAGGACAGACAGAGCTACCTAGAAATTCAGCACCATGTCTAACATTGGAAGGTCCTAATGTCACTTCTGCAAAGAACCACCATGGACAGTTCCCATGAACTCTGCCATAGAAAGAACCACTATGATCCTGGGCTAGGTTTATCGGCACAAACCAAAAATTCCATTCAAAAGTGACCGTATTTCTTATTGTTGAGAGAAAAAGAAAAAGTGATTCTGTCTTGGTTGTGTCCACCAGAATCAAGATGTGAGATTCAGCCCCGTGAGTAGCTCAAAAATGAACACAATAATTGGTGTGACTTAGTCTCACAAAGTCAGTGGGTTTTGGAGTCAAGCAAATCCGAGTCTATCACTTACCAGCCAGGCAACTTTGAACAATTTATAATCTCTCTGATCCTGATTTCCTCATCTATAAAATGGAGATAACACTAGCCCTTACTTACATGGTTGTGGTGAAGATTAAATGAGGTAATATTTCTGGCACACAATAAGTCCTTAATAATTTGTTGCTATCAGCAGCAACAGATTCATCTTCATCATCATAAAAATGGGTCAATCCCTAGAAGGAACTAGGGAGGTAAGTAGTTCAGTCGTAAAACATTCCACGGACTGGTAGAGATAATACTTGTTTTCATAAATACATTCATAGTAATTATGTGTCCTAGGTTTCTGATTTCAAAAGCATTGTAACCAATCTCATTAATTAACTGACTAGGGATTTGATGCCTTTTTAAAAGAATTTAGAAAAAATCCTGGTATTACAATGCTAATTGTTTTACTCATTAAACTCAGCAGCAATCACAGCACCACACACAAAAAAAATGAGTGTCTTCTCAAACTATTTCCATTCTCATTGAGAATCATCTGAAATTTGTGATTTTATTAGCTGAAATGATTCTTTGTCCTCATTCAAAAAGTGAAAGCATCTGCTCCCTAATAATAATGCTATGGGAAAATTACCACAGAAATGATTTTGCATTTACTCCTTGAATAAATTTGTAAAACTTTGTAACTTTGGAATCCTTGGAGGGAAAAGACAAATTTAAATCCATCAACAAAATCTTGCCTTCTCAACTTAATTGCTAGCAAACTATTTTATTTGCATATTCAGACTGCTACCCAGTAACGCACAATTTGTAGGGTAGTGTTTTTCAGAAAAGTATAGTGGGGAGAAGTTAATTATAAATATCTAGAGTTTATTCACCTAACAACATAGAAAATATACATTAGTAAGTGACTTTGTGGTGGTAGTGAATGTGTAGCTCAGTTGTAAAGGGAGACCCTGGGTTCAAGCTTCAGCACTTAAAAAAATAAAAAAGTGATGGAATGAGGCTGGCTAGAGCTCATAGAGGTAGGATACTACCCTCCCTGTGAAAAGAGTGAGTTTTTTCCAGATGGCTTGTAGCCGTGGGCTGCAAAATTGGAATATTGTCCATAAGCTTGCCAGGTTGCTTCATCAAAATGCCATTCTATGTCAGCTCTTTGGCTATTTCACACAGAATTTTATTGAATCTAAAATTTTTCCTTATCTGAAAAGATGAAAATTAGAGATGTTTCCTTCATTGGTTCTCCCTGCTATAGTAAATACCCTATGATCCCAATAGAGTACTGTCCATGAACTACTCATGAGAGAGCAACTATAGCTAGAAAACAAAAATCTGACATGTCCAAAAAAAAAGAAAATTTTAGAAATTTTTTTACTTGTAAAATTATCATTTTTGTAACAAATAACCAATATTGCCAAAGTATGGAGAAAGAGACTCCTTTGTCTACTGTGGGTAAAAACTACAAGCCAATATAACATTTTTGAAAGGTTAGTGTTGTGTTTCCAAAACCAAGAATTTGAAATTCCTATCAAAGATTGGTTAAGCCCATAGACTCTATAGTAGTTCAAGGCAAGCCTGGACAACATAGTGAAACCCTATCTTTTAAAAAAATTTTTTTTAAAAATAATAAAAGACCATGGCATCTACAGTTGGATATTATCTATAAGGAATTTATCACAGAGCATGTTAGTTATTATATTTCTGCATAACAAACTACCACAAATTCAGCAGCTTAAAACAATACACAGGGGCTGGAGCTGTGGCTCAGCATTTGGAGTGCTTGCCTTGCATGCATGAGGATCTGGGTTCAAACCACAGCACCACATACATAACTAAGTGTCAGAGAAACAAAGACCAGATGAAAAAGTGAATAAAATTGATTCCCTTTCTCTGTCTCTCTCTCTTTCTCTCTCTCTCCCTCCCTCCCTCCCTGTTTCTTTCTTTCTTTCTCTCTCTCTCTCTCTCCCCCCGACCTCTCTCTTTAAAAAATAAAAAACAATACATAGTTCTATGTCACATGGTCCAGGAGTCAGCATGGGCCTCTGAAAAGCTGTGTTCACAGTGTCAGTCAGAGCTGGCTGAAGATGGAGCTGCAGAGAGTTCCATTGTTGGCTCTTAAAGGAAGCCTCTTCATCTCTTAAATGCCACTTACTTCATCATATCCAGCTCTTTACAATGAGTTTGCTAGCAAGACCTAGTCTTACATAATGTAACATAATCACAGCAGTGAAGTCACACCACCTCTGTCATGTTCTATTGATTGGAAGAAAGTCACAAGTCATGGTAACATTCAGGTCAGGAAATACACAAAGCCATGAATATTGGGAATGGATAGCATCTTAGAGTCTATCAGCGCACAGAACCTGACAATAAATGATACCTATTGCTTTATACATGAAGAAGTTAGGTACAGACTTATTTATTGAAAATTGTGAAATCACATAAATGGCCACCATTTAAAAAGGCAAACTCAAAAGAGCTGAAGCATGCTGTGTGAACTATATGAAGGATTGAACTACTATCCCAGAGGGAGCACCTCAAAATTATCCTGGCTTCCTGAAACTATTGCTTTCAGGCCACAGATCCCACACTATCATCAGAAAGTTGACCTCGGCCGAACAATAACAGCAGTAGTAGGAGAAGAAGCCATAATGGAATAAATCAACTCTTTCCAGCTAGTTCCTTTTCTTGTCATTGGCATTAGATCTCATCATCCCATACCTTCACTTCTTGAGCAGAGTCAGGTGCCAGAGTTCTGCTCTCTAATTCTGTCTCGCCACTATCCTTGGTTCTATCAGGGTCTAAGAAAACTGCCCATCCAGTATTCTAGCTTCACAAATCCTTTCATGCTCTCAACCCACTTCAGCCATTCTTGCCTGTGGTCTTGCTCTCAATTTGGACAACACCTCAAAAATTTTAGATTCCATCTTCCTCCCTGAACATTCCCTGTTTGGCCATTCCTGCTCTCTCAAAATTTCACTCCCATTTCATCAGCCTTCTCCCTCAGCAAGGCTCCCAGAACCAGAGCCTCTGTTTAATTTCCACTCTCTCACCTCTTGGATTTCTTCACTTAATTCATTTTTACCTTCATAGTATTAGTTTATGTGTGTTTGGTGAGACTCCATTCCTCCACCATCAGTTCTAGTCCCCACTCTTCTCTGCTTTGCTCTGGCCTAAGAGGCTGTTCTCTATGGATTGTGTCTTCCAGGTGCCCTTGTCAACTGGCTTCTGGTTGGGTTCAACCAATGGAAAGCACCAGGAGACTGATGGTAGGGAAAGAGGTTACGATGCCATTCATCTCTACATACTCATCCCTTCCCTGAGACTATGGCTCTAGCAGACCCTTGTCTATAGAAACAAAACCCTTAAATCTCTAGGTGTGGCACAGCAAATTCTGTTGGCCCTGGGGAACAAGACAAGACCTATTGCAACTGGTGAAAGGGCAGAGGTACAAAGAACTTTTCCCCAAGGAAAGGGCAGGAAATGGTCCTGGGCCCAGAATCTGTCCCAATGCAATTATAGGCCTCCTACTACTAGAGAGGAACAGGAAACACTCTCCCACATGGGATGCTATACCAAACATACAAGGCAGAGTTTGGCATCTATGGGCAGGAGAAGCAGAATGAATGAAAGATTTTCCACCCAAAAGCCCTGGCACAGAAAACCAAAGATTGGGGATTAGACCAGGATGACAGAAAAACCCTGACCTCCCCTGACCAGAATAGTAAGCGCCAAGTATAAAAGCAACAGTGACCCCTATTAGTCAAGGGGCAAAAACATGGAGATAGAGCCCTGGTTAACAGATACACAAGGAAAGCAGAAAGATAAAAGTGAAGTGGAACAAAGAGGAAAACTTTCTGGCACCGCAGCCCCATTTGACAAGGTTAACGCCAGAGGAATTTGAAGTTGGTGATACACAGAACATAACCATAGCAACAGCTCCCGGCTCCAGAGTGACTCATCCCATCTCACCTACAACCACCACCACCACCACCACACACACACTGATGGTCTAGAGGACAAAAGTGGGCACCACTTACAGGCATAAATTCCATATTCCTCATGTTCTACTATCCTCCATACAGTGGACTGCATTCAATAAAAAATTATCACACACACACACACACACACATACACACACACACATACACATGAGGGAAGAACCCACTGCCAAAAGATAAAACAATCAATAGTACCAGACTAAAGAAATGACTTAAGTGTTAGAACTATCAGGGACTATAAAAATTACTGTGATTAATATGGTAAAGGTTCCAGAAGAAAAGCTGAACAATATGCATGGATGGGTAAAAAATTTCAGTAGAGAGAAAAATAAAATGGAAATGCTTAGAAATTTAAATACAGGTACACACACACAGTAACCAATATTAAAAATGTCTTTAATGGTATCATCATAAAATTGATACAGATGAGGAAAGAAAAAAGAAACTTAGAGGTAAGTCAATGGCAATTACTTAAATTGAAAAGTAATGAAGAATTAAATCAAACAGAACAGAGCATTCAAGAGCTGTGTAAAAATATCAGTGGGATAATTAGAAATCCAGAAGAAGAAGAAGAGTTAGGAAGAAAAGATACTTGAAAGAGAATGGTTGAGGGGCTGGAGCAGTGGCTTGGTAGTTACAGTGCTTGCCTGGCACGCACCAGTACACAGGTTCAAACCCCAGAACCCACATACAGAGCTAAATGTCAGAGCAATGAAAGCCATGTGAACAACGCAATAAAAATTGATTCTCTCTCTCTCTCTCTCTCTCTCTCTCACTGTCCTCTCTTTAAAAAAAAAGAGAATGGTTGAGAATTTTCTAAAAATAATGAAATATATTAAACCAGTGTGAAAAATCACAGGGAACTCCAAAACACCCTCCCAAAAGCACATTGACACATCATGTTGAAATTTCAATATGTGAACTAAAGAGAAAGAGAAATCTTGAATGCAAACAATGAAAAAGGACATATTGTATACAAAGAAACAAAGAAAAAAGCTACGGAGACATTTTCTCAGAAACTATGCAAGCCAAAAACAATGGGCAGATGTTTTTAAAGCACTTGGTGGCAAGGAATTCTCAAGCCAGATTTATACACCTGGAAAAAAATATCATTAAAAATAGGAGCAAACAAAAGGAGATCAGTATAGGAAAGGGATCATGCGATGAGAGGCAGAGAGCAGGGGAGGGAAATGCTGGGGAGTGATATTGGCCGAGTTAATACTGTTATATGGTGTGTATGTACAAATATGTAATAAATCCCATCAATACGTACAGCTTTCATGCACCAATAAAAAACATGGAAGGATGGAGCTGGAGCAGTAGCTCAGTGGTTATGGCGCTTGCCTGGCATGCACAAGGACATGAGCTCAAATCCCAGCACCACGCACACAAGCAAGTGTCAGAGCAATGAAAGCCATGTGAAAAACTGAATAAAATTGATTCTCTCTTTTTCTCTCTCTCTGTCTCTCACTGTTCCTCTCTCTTTAAAAAAAAGTGGAAAAAACTAAAAAAAGGAAGATTTTTTAAGATAAACAAAATTTGTTCAGAACCCTAAGAGTGCAAAAATAAATAAGAAACATCCCTGCCCTCAAAAGCATCATACAGCCTATGATGAAAGATACACTCAGAAAAAGAATTTCAATAAAATGCTGTAAGGGATAAGGAAGATAAGGATTTTAATTTAGACTACATCTGTGCCCATAGGGTGTAGTGAGTAGATGGAAATGCAGACTAGAGTTCTGAAGAGAGAAAGGAGATTTGGGAGTCACTGACATATGGAACCACCTTATGACCCAGCTATCCCACTCTTGGGTGTTTTTCCAAAAGACTTAGAATCAGCATATTATAGAGATGTGGCTTCATCAATGTTTATAGCAGCTCAATTTACTATAGCTAGACTATGGAACCAATCCAGATGCCCCTCACTCGATAAGTGGATAAAAAAAACTTTAGTACATATATACAATGGAATACTACTCAGCCATTAGAGAAGACAATATTATGGCTTTTGCAGCCAAATGGATGGAGATGAAAAAAATTATGCTAAGTGAAATATCCCAATCTCAGAGACTCAAGGGCTGAATGGTTTCTCTCATCTGTGGAAGCTAGAATACATCGGCAAGCAGTATGTTAGATGGCTAGGCTAATAATAACTTCAAATCGTATGATTCTTAATGCAACAGGGGAATTACTCCCTTGAATACTCGCAGGCATAAGTTGGGGTAGGGGGAGGGCTTAGGAAGGATATCTAGGAGACTGGAGAGTGGGAATATGGGATAATCACCTCAGAAGGAGATCTCTGTCCTCCACGAGATATCCATTTAACTCAGGGGTTCTGCTGGGGGAAACAACAACATGGGGAACCCAAGCTGGGCATCCATGACATGGCATTAGCCCTGGATAACTAAGTATATATACATTTGTTCTTGAATGTTTGATAATGTTTCCCCCTCAATTGTAACTCCATATTCATCTAATAAAAAAAAGAACACACACACACACACACACACACACACACACACAAAAGGGGGAGGAGCTGGAGTACTCCTAGACCAGACTGACAAACAGGGCTCCATTTTTATCTGCTGTCTTCAATTATTATGAGCCAAGAAACAGGGGAGGGGCCGGAAGAAGAGCTAGCACTGGGGGGCACTCTTAGTAATGCCAGGTATTGGTCTAGATGCTTTAAGTCAAATTTCTCTTCTTCTCATTATTATTGTATTCAATTCTCAGAGCTGCCCTTCCAGGTGGGTGTTTTATCCCAGTTAGCAAATGAAGAAACTGAGGCACGGATGTTAAATAATACCCCCAGCGTCACACAGTAAATGGTACAGCTGGGATCCCCAGCCCAATGTTTGATCCTCAGCTTCCTGCTAGTGGGTACAACTTCCAAACAAGGTAGGAACAAAGCACAAGTGTTTTCATGAACACTCAACCCTCGACCATAAGGGAAGTCTAAACTAGAGAGGAAGAAAACAAAAAACAAACAAACAACAAAAAAACCCAATAAACTAGAGAGGAAGTAGATACCCCAGCTTTGTGTAAGAGACAGGCAGAGGTGCTTAGTGGGGAATTTCTAGTCTCAACTTCCCATGAGAGGCAGATCCTTGTATTCACTGCAGGTGTCCAATCCAGAACCTGGATCCACATTTGGTTTCCTTCTAAATGGCCATGCTGGCCCTAAGACCATGTTTCTTCATTCAGCAAAAGCCTTGTACATCTCTACAGAACAGCATGAGTAACTCAACCCTAGGCGGATGGCATTAGTCATAGAGTTTTTTAAAAATAACATAAAGTATTTCTTTTGTCATTAACCTTATTTCTATTGATCATAGAGAGCAGAATTTTTCTCTAAAACATTGGTTCTGAACAGCCAGAGGAAAAAGTTTATAAAGGAAAGAGCAAATACAAGGAATTAAGAGTCCGTTTGGTAGCATGGACAGTCTTCTTAACAATGTTCTGTCCCAAAGATAGTTTTTCCTCTCAAACCTGTTGCCTCCTCAGTTAATTTGCACTCTGGTCTGGCAAGTGTTTAAAGCTGGCTCTTCCTTTTGTGTGCTCATCTGAAGGGTAGGGGAGGACTCCCGCGGGAGCCAGCCACTTGAGCTCCAGCTGCCATGTGGGCAATGCCAGGCTTCCTCCATCTGCAGCTCTGAGCCCCTCTGCTCTGCTTTCCTAGGGGCCTCCTCACATGCTCTCTCTGTTGGAGCACCCTGGCTCTGGCCAAAGCCGTCCTGACTGGGATGTGGGCTGGAGACAGCTCCTCGGGGCAGGTGCAGAGAACTCGTGCATGGGTGCCCCCCAACCCCTATCTGCTGCTCCAGGGCATGAGCTCTCTCAGGTGGACACAGAAGTGCCCTGTCAATTCAAGGAGCATATGTAAGCTCTCCAAGGTGCCCACGGAGGCCACTCATGAGGCTTGACGCAGAGGTAGCCCTGATCTCCCTGGAGAGGAGCAGGGCTCACAACAGGATAGCATTTCTCCCCAAGAAAAGCCATCCTCATCATCTGATTTATCCACTCCAACTCCTATCTGTCTCCTCCATCTGCTGAAAGGGCCCAGTCCACACGAAACAGCTCAGCACAATTTCCAGTGTGAATTCTGCATATGGAAGGATCTTATGTCCATTTTGGTACCTGAGGGGGCCTTTTGAAATTAGGCTCCAATTCCACTCTTCCTTTCCTAGTATTAGCAAAACATTAAACTTTCAAAGAAAGTCCTAATTCTTCTTTCAGACTGAGCAGCAAAGCCATCAGCAGAGCTCACTGGGATAATAGACTGTCCAGACACCTGGAGCCAACCTAAAGACCTGCTTGGGTTTCTGTGGGTTCTGCCTTGGCTGCACCAGAGGTGTGCAGCCTGGGAAAATGTGATGGATTCCTCCCATCCGTTTAGTAAGTGTCCCAGTGCTACCAAGTGTTATGCACATCAAGCTAAAGAATATCTAGAGAGAGAGAGGCATTTGGCTATAAGATGAATGTAAATTCTTATAATTATATTTTTAAATATTTTCTTTACCATTTTGAGAAGTCCTTCTCAGACTCTCACAGAACTATTCTCCACAGATGTCTCTTCTTTTACAACCCCAAAGCTTCGCATACAAAGGTTTCCAAAGATGCCCTTTGTGCTCAAATCCCCCTGACCAACCTCCCTGTGCTTACAGAACAAAACTCTCAGCTGTCGGTAATTGCACAGATGATGTGCAGGAAGGAGGAGATCCTGGGCTCCTGGAGTCCTGACTTCCCCATTGGACCATGGGCTGGAAAACCCAGTCTTCAATACCCTACTCTGCAGGGCTCTGCTAAGCCAGTATATGCTTAGGCACAAACAAGTCCTAGCTCAGTCCAGACTGGAATCTGGACTCTGGCTCACTGAAAACCCCATGGGATGAGGATTTTTTGAGGTGCTCATTTGCATCAGGTTGCTCTGTGTGTGTGTGTGAGTGTACACCCTTTGGCTCCTGATTATTTTTTAATTCCTTTGAAGGAAAATTTGAGACAGACATTGGAGGAACTGTTTCCATGAAGGAATTTGTAATACTGGGCAATCACAATATTGCTTTCAGACTCTGGTGACAAATGAGGTGCAAAACTGGGACAAGGACTACCCCTCCCAGCCCAGCATTGAGTCTAGGACCAGGAGAGGAAGTTTAACACAGACACTGGAGTCCTCATAGGTTCCCGCTGGCTCTCCTGAGCTGTTCTGTAAGCAGAGGGCAACAGCCAGGCAGCCAGAGACAGAGGAGATGACAGGCGGTAGGGGCTGTGTCTGGCAGACTGGCTTCTGAAGTGACCTTCAGCAGCCTCTCAAAGCACCTGAGCCTGGCGGACTTCACAGAGCAGGTGAGGGGAGACTGTGGGCTTCATCTCTGCCCTCAAACTGACTCAATCTCCGAGACTGACTGTCAGCCAAGAGTCATTTACCAAGTGGGGCACTCACAAAAGCAGTGGAACCTGCTTATCAAAATACACACTTGCATGGATCAAGGCTCATTCGGGGGCAAATCCTGACAGGAAACAAATCTAACACCTGTTCAAACCCTGGGGTCTGTAAGAATCACCTGCAGATTCCTCCTAAGCATGCAGACTCTGAGCCCCGCTCCAGAAAGTCTAACTGAGCGGATCTGGGTGAGCCCCAGGAACCTGCCAGCAAACATCTTCATGCTTCCAAACCAGTGAGCAGAGGCCCACATTCTGACAAAGGCTGTGTAATAAACCACCAGGCGGCCGGCATACGGAGCAGTGGCTGGCAACATCTAACCCCTGCAAGGAAGTGAAAGGTTGAAGGCACATCTGCTCACCTCCACTCTCCAGGGTTGCTACCCCAGCCCCTCTCCTCTGGGAGCTGGAATACCCTTTCAAGAGAGGCTTGTTGCTAAAAGTCTCAAAGGTGACAAAAGGGTCACCATGCTGCCAGGACAAAGAGCTGGCTTTTGCAAACCCGAATTGTTCATCTGAGGACATCCACCACTCCCAACTACTTAGGTTTGGAATAGAATGAGATCAGTCCTTGGACAAAAGGACAAATGAGTGAGGCAGTTGAGTGAGGTCACCAATGCTTTGCTCTGAAGTTTGGATAAAGAAAATATATGTTGCCCAGATGGGGAGAAGACACAAATGAACCATCCCCAGTGAAGGGGACATCAATGCAATTGTTCCCATACAGGAAAGAATAACATATTCAAGAAACTTAGCCCCCAAGATTTACAAGTCCAGGAAACCAAAATTGAGAGGGTGGGATATGGGAAGTACTAGGCAGGGGGGGTCTACACCAGCCTTACCAAATTAGCTGGGACAGGGCCCAGAACACAGAGGGGAGGGAAGAAGGAGAGGGGCTGGAGAGCGAGCTGAGAGGACCCCAGGGGTGTCATTGGAGAGGAGGGGCCAGAGGCAGCCTTTGCCAAAACACCGCTGGGTGGCATTCTAGGCACCACTCATTGTGTGATTGTTGGCTTATTTTCTGTTCTTAGCTAATATTCCAACTTCCTCTGACAGGAATAAAATGCAGGGTTTAGTTCATCCCACAGTCCACTGGCTCTCAAACTTCCGTGTGCTTCGAATCACCTGGAGGGCTTGCTGAGACAGATCTGTGGGCCCCACCCTGGGGGTTTTGGCTCAGTCTTTGTGGCTGGGCCTGAGAATTCACCTTCTCACAAGTTCCCAGGTGTGTCCAGGTACCATACTTTAAGAACAACTGAGCCAGCACAGCCTCCCTCAAACAAGTGACAGAGGAAGGGAAGAAGCTGGAGAGGGAAAAGGAAGGAAAGGACTGGACAGAGGCAGTCACAACAGTGTGGTAGGCCGGCTACTCTGGAAGCTCTGATGTCAGTGCTCATAAAGTTAAGAATAAACCTGAGGCAATGGTGCACACACGTAATATCAGCTACTCAGGAGGATGAGGCAGAAGGATCACAAATTTTAAGGCCAGCTTGGGTATCTTAGCAAGGCCCCTACTCAAAATAAAAATAAAAAGAGCTGGGGACTGGAGCGGTGGCTCAGCAGTTACGGTGCTTCCCTGGGATGTGTGAGTAGGCAGGATCGAATCCCAGCACCACATACACAATGAAGCCTCAGAGCAGAGAGGGCCACATGAAAAACTAAATAAAAGTTGATTCTCTCTTTTCTTTCACTGTCCCTCTCTCTCTTTAAAAAACATAAAAATTAAAATAAATAAAAAGAGCTGGGGGTGCTGGACTGGTGACTTGGTGGATATGGCACTTGCCTGTCATGCACGAGGATACGGGTTCAAACCCCAGCACCACGTACACAATGAAGTGTCAGAGCAATGAAAGACACATGAAAAACTAAATAAAATTGATTCTCTTTGTCTCTCACTATCACTCTTAAAAAAACAAAAACAAAAACAAAAAAAACCTGGGGATGTAGCTCAGTGGTAGAGCTCCCCTGGATTCAATCACCAGCACTACAAAAAAAAAAAAAAGTTTAGAATTTTTTTTTAAAGTTTTTATCAGTCAACTGACATGGGATTTCACATGCAGAACTCACTTATGTTGATTGAAAGCAAATATCCCTGGAAGAAATAATACTCAAAACCACCACCATCAGTCATTTGCACCTTACTCTGAACGAATTTTAAAAGTCATTTGTACAGGCTGGTGTGGTGGTGCACACCTGTAATCCCAGCAATTTGGGAGGCTGAGGTAGGAGGATTGCAAATTTGAGAACTGCGCTCAGCAACTTAGTCAAGCCCTAAGCAACTTAGTGAGACCCTGTCTCAAAATAAAAACTAAAAAGGACTAGGGACGTGGCTTAGTGGTAAAGCACTCCTGGGTTCAATCTCCTGAACACAGCCCCACAAAAAAATCACACCTATAGGTAAGATTGTCATCAGCAGATAGAGGTAGCGTTACTCTTTCTTTCCAGGTTGATGCTTTTTCTTTTTTTGCCAAATTGCTCTAGCTAGAACTTCCATATAATGTTGAACAGCAGTGGAGAAAGTGGACAACCTTGTTTTGTTCCTTACCATAAGGGGAAAGTTTTTAGGTTTCCCCCATTAAGTATGAAGTTGCCTGGGGGGTGAAATTCATATCTGAGAAAGTTCAGAGAGCAGGGAGCCAAAAAAGGGTGGGGATGGCCTATAACTCATTCAAATACCTCATTTTACTCGTGGCTGAACTGAAGGTTACTAAGTATTATTTAAAGTTAAAGCAGATAACCTGGTTCTAGTTTTCGTTGCTGATCCATCTACTTTGTGATAGCTGTGGGAGCTTGGAAGGTTCTTGATGTTTCTGAACTTTCGTTTCCTTCTCCTAAAACAAGCTGACAAGTGGCACCACGTGATTGTTGGCATCAGACAGTAGCACAGCTTAGTGGTGAGCCTGGCCTGTGCCAACCGTCACTTTAAACCCAGAAAGACCAGCTCAACCTCAGTTGGCACCTGGGACCCCTCCTATCCCCCTTTCCCAGTGTTCTTCCCTCTGCACTGGCTCAGATTCACACTCTCTGGATTTTACTGCAAGAAACTTCCCACCCTACCCTGCAAGTCTTTTAAAACCCAGGTCAGAATGCATCCCTGCTATCCAGATGGGAAAACTGAGGTTTGGAGTTCCAGCCCCTCACCCAAGGTCTCATGGTTAAAGATGCTGGAACTGCCTATCTCATCTTCCACTTTCCCACTGTGCAACTCCCAGCCCAGTACTCTTTAGTGCACCACATGCTTCCAGCCCCCTCTCCGCTGAGGGCACCTGGCAATGCCTCCACTTGAACCCCGGCCCCTCCCCATACTTCCTCTTCAGTTATAAACCCTAAACCACCAGGAGGGACATTCCTTCTACTCCTTTCCCTTCCCAGCCCAGCCACATGGCACGAGCACGTGCTCCCACAGGCCACCGATGAAATAAGCGCTGCAATTCATTCCTGCCTCAGGAAACTTGAATATTAGTTAAATGACAGCAGGAAGTCAGCCACCCAGAGGTAAAGCAATCAAGCATTTGGTTCAGTTCAGACACACCTGCGGAAGGGAAAGGCTTCCGGCTGTCATCCAATCCCAAGAGACTGCCCAGTACTTCCCATTTCAGTTGTGAGTACCTGGTGGACCACTTCCACTCACAGGTTCTTGTTTCAACAGTAAGCACTCCTCACCTGGTCTCCCTTAAAAGTTCACACTACCCTGACACTTCCCTAGCAAGTGGGGCACTGGGGATGGTCCTGGAATGACAGGCAGGCCAGGCAGCCCAAAAGCAGAACCTGGGGCGGCCTTGGACACTTCTCTGCACTTACCAACACTGGTGGATGAGGCCACAGGAAGGCAGCCAACTGTTCAGGGCCACCCTGTCCCCCCCCCA
>PVKS010036495.1:0-19284 GCA_004027875.1 Aplodontia rufa | reverse complement strand
TTCACCCTGCACTGCTTCACCCTGTACTGCTTCACCCTGCACTGCTTCCCCCACTGCTTCACCCTGTACTGTGGGGTGGACATAGGTTGTGCTGGGCTTGGAGCTGGGGTTGTTCTTGCAACCAGGGGCTCCTCCTTCCTGTGCAGATCTCAGCGGGCAGAAGGGGCGCAGGACTCAGGGGTGCCCTGGGAACACTGGTGGGCAGACTTCCAACCCTGCAGGGCCGGCTCTGCGCAGCATCTGTCTTTACTGTTCAGGCCAAATACTTTCCATCACCCATGCTCAAGTTCACCAAGACACCTCTGCTTCACCCAGGGAAATTTTCCATTTCCGATACTGTACTTGTTAGTTCCCAGAGTTCTGTGTTTTATAAGTTCCCTGAAAAATCGACCAAACCTAGGCGCTGCTTTACAGAAGCCTACACGGGGCTGGTCCGCCAATAGAGCAGCTGGCTGGTGTTGCGCGTGTCCTTCTTAACGAACAGGAGGTGAAGAGTGTGGTTGGGCAGGCGGACTCTCCACTGTCCCTACGGAGGATGGAGGTAACGCGGGGACTGTCTGCCACCTGGGCACCACATACCACCTCTTGGTGTGCCAGCTGACCCAGAAACCCTGAAGCCCCGTTGACAAGGGGTGTTGGGCAGGCTGGAAAGTCCGAGTGCCGCCTGGGCTGGAGCGGTGCCTCTCCCAGCCTGCAGAGCCCAGCACCTGCAGCTATTCCGAGAGTAGGCCTGGGTGCTTCCCGCCACGATGGAGCCAAGGACTGAGCAAAAACGAGACAGCTTTCATGTTTCACAGCAACGCTACTTGAGGTGGGAGGGCCCGTTGACAAGGGTCAGCTTCCATTCTGCACCTTCAGAGAGCATCTCCAAGCACAGCGGAAACACAGAGCGTGGTTAGCAGGCAAAAAATAGAGAGAAACCACCTACCTAAAAGCATGCAGAGACCGCATGGCCAGGAAAACACGCACTTAGGAACGATGTTAAATCAGTTCTCTCTTCTCTGAGCCTTCCGCTCAAAACCACTTTCCTAAAGTTCCTGCTGTTGTGAGAATCATCGGACCCTGAGCTAAAGGCCCCATCCCCCAGTGCCCGCACAGGGCGGGCTTGGAGAGAGAGCCTCAGCCAAGTCAGGTGGGATGGTGCTGCCTCCTGAACATGCCAACGAGGAGCAGTGACAGCCACACCCCTGGGTCACAGGTCCATGGCAGCGCATCCCTCTCCCCTGCGCTCTGCGCAGAACTGCCCTGTCCATTTGGTTCCCAAGCATCTTAAATGGTGCCTGTGCCCTTCCTGGGGTAAAATTGCAGGGGTGTGGGTGGCTTTGGATGGTCCTCCCAAGGGGCCAACACTAACTGGCCCTCATCGCTTCCCCGCAGACGGGGAATGCCTTTGAGGCTGTGGACGGATTAGAATTCCCCAGAAGGAATGCTGCTGAGAGTGACAGCTCCCTTCCCGCTGTTCAGAGAACAGAATGTGTTTCTCTTTATCCTGACACGAGAGTGACTGCGCGGTGTAATAAGAAGCAGAGCTGGAATTTCTTCTGTCAGGGTTTCAAAGGGATGTGAGCGGCTTTGGAAGCTGGAAGGACTTCTAAGTGGAAGCTGCCCGTCCGCGGGGCAGGCGTTAAAGGCATCCAGAGTGCGCTCTCGCCTGACAGCGCCCGGGGACCCTGCACAGGGACCTTGCACGTTACTTTCGTCAGCATGAGAGCTACGAGGAACATCCACCTTTGGAAGTTCTGGTTTTGCTATTTGAGAAACAGCTTGACCAGTTCAGTTCCCTTTTCTGTTTTTGGGGGCTATGTAAATTGATTCCAGTCTTTGGAGGTGAAGGGAATTTCTCTGATAAAAAGTCATTGATGTTTTTCCGTTTTTCATCTTT
Source organism: Aplodontia rufa (assembly GCA_004027875.1). Lineage (NCBI taxonomy): Eukaryota > Metazoa > Chordata > Mammalia > Rodentia > Aplodontiidae > Aplodontia > Aplodontia rufa. Next base: position 17,402 of record PVKS010036495.1, on the reverse strand, counting down.
TTTTTTTTAAAGAAAACCTGTGCTGTAATGTTTTATGAAGGCTAATTTAATGGAATGTCATGTTATTTATGTTACGGTGTGGATCTGAGGCTAGAGGGAAAAGTCTGGCTTTTTCGATAATGAAAAGCAGTTTTAAACATTGAAAACACAGAGAAAAGCAAAGTGTAGTGGATGTCAGTGTGATGGCATAGATGCAATTACATTCGAAAAGAAAGATAAAATGATCTGGGTTTCTCGGAGCTGAAGACTATGTAGACACAGGTAAAACGGCTTTCGTAGACACCCGACAAAGTCTTATTTTTTATTGTAATGTCACTTGAATATGCACGCATATAAACAGAAGAATGTGCTTTTACAGTAGTTCCCATACCACGAAAAGCCTGTAGAATAAGAACGAACGAAGCAAAGGCCGTTAAGACCCATGTGGCCATGTCCTCGTGGCCTGGGGCCAGGTTGCTCCGCTGATGCGTCTGTTTCCTGAAGAGAGGGTGGGCCAAGCGGCAGGGTGGGGGATCCTGTGCACCTCACTGACCAGGGGTGCCCTGTGGAAAGCTGCTCACCCACCAAGCCACCAGCCCTCTGGCTTCCACCTGGCACAAGAGCAGCCTGTGCAGGCAGCCTCCGTCCTCGCCAACTTTGGGCAGACAAATAACCACGCCGGCTGGCCTTGGCCAGGGGCGAGCACAGCTCTGTGGACTGCAAGCTGGTCTTCAGTGCTCCAGAACACATGCAAAATCGGAATCCTGCCGAGAACACTCGGTGGCCCCAGCTCCATCGGGCGGAGGCAGGGGCTGCTCCCCGCCCAGGAGGAAATCCTGGAAATGCGCCTTTCTCTTTCGCTTTGGTCCTTTGCAGAGAACTCTCCACGTTGTCATCCAGCAAACCACCAGTCACTCCCTGGGCTCCCACCTGAAGGTCCCTGCCCCTGAGGCTGTCACCTCAGGTGCAGTGCACACACACAGAGACATGTGTGCACACGCACACCACGCGAGGCTGATGATTTCCTCTGTGTCTGCACAGCGCTCTGGGTCCCCCTCCAGCTGTCCAGCCTGGGAGCTGTGTTTATCAACAAGGAGCTGCGTTTGCTTCCTCTCACTGGAGCCCGAGGGCCCTCGGGAAGCTCCCGATGAAGACCTCGCAGGGTCTGTGCAATTTGGAATGCAACCAGCATATTCGCTGAAAGGCGGTGAGGCAGGTGGGCCCAGCTCGCGCCACGTCCTGTCTCCTGCTCCCTTCTTTCTTCCAGCAGAAGCTGGGTGCCGGGCTTTTCGCTCTGGATTATGTCACTCCAGGTGTCCTAACCAATCTGCTCATGAAGAGGCTTGGGAGCAGAGCACCTTCCCATGGAGGTCCTGCTCAGGCCTAGGATTGGGACTCTGCACCCTGGGAGGCCACAGCCTGCTGAGCCCTCTGCCCTGGGCTGAGAGGAAGCAACGGGCGGGCCCTGTGCCCAGGGAGACCTGCATGAGCACCAAAGGAGAACAGGCAGGCACCTCAGGCAAGCTGTCGTTTCAGAGGTCCAGTAGCTATTTGTTGAGGAAGTGGAGTCAGGGAGACCTCCAAGCAACGACAGTGGCAGGTGTGTTGATAGCTTCTCTCTTCGTTGCTTCATAGCTTAACTGCAATATGGCTAAATAATCTGGCCAGTGGGATACAATTCTGTAAGCATTTTGAGTCTTTGGATGTTTTGTTGGGCTGGTGCTGGGGACAGCGCCCAGGGCCTCTTGCCAGGCAAGCGATGTGCCTCTCAGTGGCACCCCAGTCCCTGAGCCAATACTTTGATGGTCAGTTTTTGGAAATGTTCCATACGTTCTTGAAAGACGTGTCTTTTCCATATACACCCGTTGGGCCCAGACTTTAATGCTGTGGTTTAATCTTGAATAGCGTGAGTACTTTCTCCTTGATCTATGGATCACTCCGAGTGGCATGTTCAAAGCCACCAGCTTGGCGATCTCTATTTCTCCTATTATCTTTATATTTCATTATAAAATGATAATAAAATCATCTTGGTTTATATCATTAGTGATTCTGTCCACATTGTTTTATGTACTTTGAAGCAATATTATTAGGTTGTACAAGACTAAAATGGTCGCAATTTCCTGGTAAATTGAATGTTTTTTCAACATGAAGAGATCTTTCTTCTACTAGGCTTTTTTGTCTGACTTGTTTGTTGTGTGTTTGTTTTAGAAGAGAGAGACAGGAATGGAATAAGTGAGAGAATCAAGTTTATTTTCTCATCTGGCCTTTGTTTCTCCGACACTTAGCTGTGTCTGCAGTCCTGGGGTTTGAACCTGGGTCCTCACGCGTGTCAGGCAAGCGTCTTAACTGCTGAGCCATCACTCCAGCCCCGTCGTCTAACATTACTGTGGTCGTGACAGCTTTCTTTTAGGCATTTGCTCTTTTCTCAAACTTTATTTTCAACTCTCTTTCACTTAAAATCTAAAAGCAATATCTGTGCCTTTGTCTCTAGAAAAAAGATCACTGTGGAACTGGTCAGCGGGTGAGCCCTCCGCTGGTGGACAGGCTGGTGTTCCTCCATCCCACGGACCAGGCACTGTTTTCGGTTACTACTCATAGTCACCCACGTGCTGGGGCCCCCTTTTCTCTCCATTTTTGTTTGTCTGAGTCTTCATTTCCTCCTGCTGGGTGGAAGATAGGTGCTTGGGGCATGGATTTCGGGTTGAGAACTTCTTTCAATATGTTGAAGAAACGATTCTGTTGTCAAATTGGCAGATGTTGAGCCACTGCTATTTAAGCAGCCGATTCTCTTCTCTTTGTCCCTGATGCTGCTGGATTTGGTGTGAAGTGTCGGGTGGTCCTCTCTAAGCATTCCGCTAGTGTTCACCTGAGTTTCTTAACTTGAATATTAGAGTTTTTCAGCGATGGTGGACGATTTTCTCCAGCTGCCTCTTTATCATTGCCTCTTCCCCTTCTCTCCATCCTCTGTCTTCTTGTCCCTTTCACAGTGTCCTTCTCTTTTACAATTTAGTCCTGTTCAGGTCATTCATATCTGCCTTCCAATTTACTTAGTCTCTCTTCAGCTGCGTTGACCCTCTGTCCTGAGCGACCGACTTTAGCTGGTGTATTTTTCATACTTAGGGTTTTATTGCTTCTCTTTGTATCTGCTTGTTCAGGTCTTTGACAATTTCTTGCCAACACACCTTCAAAATCTTCTTTTACTTCTTCAAAAATATAACATGGTCGGGCATGAGCGCCAGCATCCGACAGTCACGTCTTCCGTCTTTGAGGTTCACATTCCACACCTGCAGGACTGTGGCTCCTGCTCACGCTGGCTCATTTCCCCGTGTGGGTGGCTTTACTTGTACTGAACTCATGTACCATATGACTTTATCGGTTGAAACTTGAGAATCTATTCCTTCACATTTACGTCTTCCACATATCTGGGAACTTGTCCCACTTGAGACTCTTTAAATGAAATTAAACTCTTTTTTTCTGTACCAGTTGTGGGAATTTCAGTGCCAATCTCCTGTGCGTATGGCCTTTGAGTTAGGATTCCTGCTATGGTTTGGGTATGATCTGTTTCCCAAGGTTCTCAGGCTGTCAGCATGACTGCCAGTGTGCTGCGGTTGAGCGGCGGTGCAGTCTTTAAGAGGTGGGCCCCGGATGGAGGAAGGCTGCGAGGGCCTTGGGGAACTGCCCTGGGGAGGAGCTGATGAAATTCTCGTGGGATCCTGCCTATTCTGGTTATAAAGCAGGGCCAGCCTGTGTGCTTCCAATTCCCTTTCTGCTCTCTGCCAGGGTATGAATCAGCCAAGGCAGCCCTCATCAGAGGCTGAACATATGGGGCCACCTGTCTTGGACGGTCACCCTCTCAATCTGGGAACTAAATAGACCTCTTTGCTTTATAAGTATCCAGTTCTGGTTACTTTGTTATAGCAACAGGAAGTAGACTCGTGCAGACACTTCCTTTTCTCGGATCTCCCCAGAGAAACCATCTCAGCAGGCTGAGGTTTCCCCAGGCTCCACCTACTCAGTTATCACACTTGAGGTTCTGTCATTAGGCTGGCACCTGCCTGAAGCCCCCAGGTTTGTACACTGACCTTGAACAGGTATCCTGTTGAATGCAGGACCTGTGCCACAGGCCGATGCTGTCTTCCACAGCTGGACCACGTCTGCAAATGCATGCTTCCTTGTTTCCGGCTCCAACTGTGTCCCGATCCTCTGCGCTGACCCAGCCATGTGTGCAGTGCTTTCGTTGCTGTAGGGGATTTCTCCAGACAGGGTAGGCGGTGGAAGGATCTCTCTCCCATGTTCCAGTGCACTTACACCTCTCCTTCCTTGATGTCTCTGACAGCACCCCCATGCCCTCGCCTTTCAAGAGAGATTCCGCAGCCATGCACCCCTCATCATAAAATGGAGGGAAATCCTTTTCATTCATGCAGGCCTCTTCTCGGTGTTTTGACGAACTTGGAAGAGTATCTTCACTGCTGCCTTGGACGGGCCCTGAGGAGGCTCCTGGTAAGGCAGTCCCCAGTCTCTAAGCTCTAAGCTGTGGAATCTGGGGACGTTGAGAACCCCATGGACCAGCTGCAGCTCCAAATCAAACTGAAGGGCGCCAGGAGAAGGATCTGGAGTTGCGCCTCCTTATCATAATTCCAGGCTTGTTAAGCACTGATCAACATCTGAGGGGATTTGCTGGGCATGGAGCTGCATTTAGCTGCCAGTCTCAGGAGCATCTGCCTGCACAGTGGGATGCATGGGACCAAGCAGACCCCACGTCGGCCAGCACAGCTGCTCCCTGCCAGCCACAGCTCACAGGGTGGATTCAGGGCAGCAGCTTCCCACCAGCCACGGCTCACAGGGTGGATTCAGGGCAGCAGCTTCCCACCAGCCTGGCTCACAGGGTGGATTCACGCACACCTGCTGCCCACCTGCCGTGGCTCACCCTGTGGATTCAAGTGCGTTGTTAACCTTCGTCTTCCCTTGGGAAACAGAAAACACTGTCTGCTTCACAGAGCAGTTGTGAACACTGAATGAGACCACAACTGTGAGGGTGGGTCTGCACACAGTAGGTGCTCATCAACATTGCTTCTCTTGATCCCCTGCCTTCCTACTGTGAACAGCTGCTGATCTTTTCCAATACCCAAATAGCTAGAGCAAAACTCCACCATGGAGCAGGCCACGTACCACCAACATGCTGTCCACAAAGGCGAAAGTCTGGATTTCCAGGAAGCCATTTCACTCCTGATAGTGCATCTTTCCATTGTGTAGCCGCAGCCAGTGAAGAACATTCTGAAAGGAAATGCATGCAGCGTCCCTGCAGAATCCTGCAAAGTTTGAGAGCCTTTGTGGGGCTGTGTGTGTGTATATGTGATGCGCAAATGTATACGTGCACATGCGTGTGTGAGTATTGTGTACACATACATGTGTGCACATGTGTACCTGCAAGTGTGTATATGCACAGGTCTGTGTGCCTGTATGCAAGACGAATGTGTGTGCATGTACCTGTATGTTAGTGTGTGAGTGTGTGAACATGTGTATGTGTGTGCACGTGCATATGAGTATGCATGTGTGTACTTGCGTGCATGTGTGTTGTGCTTATGTGTGTGCTTGTGTGGGGTATGTGTGCATATGTGTGTGTGCACCCCTTTCCCCGTCTGTGCAGCTTCCTGGCCCATTAATCACAGAGGTGGCACCTCATAAAGCTGCCAGCCCCTCTGACTCACGGAGTCATCCTGCAGATTTACAGAGTGACCTCAAGGTGACTGGCAGCTGCTGCCTTACGGGGCGGGCAGATGTTCACCAGAACCGTGGCCTGGTGACACTTGTGAGCAGCGGGTGCTGGAGCCGTGGAAAGGGAAGCTGGAGCAGAGGCCTGTGAGCCACCGTCTTGGCCTTGTGGACCTTTCTCCTGTGACATCCTTCAGCTCGACTTGCCCACGGCCATGGTGGCAGTCTGTCTTCTGGCAGTGCCTGGGCCAGTGTTCTTCGTGTGTGTGGCGGGGGTAGGGATAGAACCCACCTTGCATGCACCGGGCAAGCATCTACCACTGAGCCGCACCCAGCCGTCTGCGTCTATGTTTAAGAGGTAGAGTATTCAACAGCCATGAAAGGAACCAGGACACTGTCACAGGGTGGCACCACAAGGACCCTGGCCCCCACCTGGAGGCTTCCCAAGTCACTGCCAGTGTCCCTGGTGTCACCATGAGGGGGAGGACCTGCAAATCACTCCCTGTCTGCAGATGGAGAGGTGACAGGGCAGGGAGACAAGGCTCAGGCCACAAATGGCAGCCATCTTGAGAGGACACGTGGCCTCTGGCTGGTGGCTCTGGGCACCACTGGGGGTTTACAACTCCACATGCTGGTCACAATGTCTCAGTCCAGAGCAAAACAGGACATCGCCCATACCCTCCCTGGGGGCCTGCAGTTGGCCTTGGAGGAGCCCTGGGCTGGAGGAGGGACAGCAGAGGCCGCACACACCCAGGAGGGAGGCCAGAAGGTGTGAGGTTCCCGCTGCAGTTCCATCTGTGGTTGCTGCTCCAGGACAGGCCAAGGTCGCGGCATCAGAGCCCCACCCTGTGCTCCCCGCCTCTCAGCACAGGAGCCATGACACAGACGCGGCCCTGGCATCTGGCCCCTGTGTGGCTGGCGTAGGCTACTACCACCCCAGGGCCGGGGCTGTGACAAGGACAGCACAATGCGGTGAGGACACATAGCTGCTGAGTGCGCCTGGAGTGGGGAGGCGCCAGTTCCAGGTCTGTCTCAGCCCTTTGGGACAGTGTCAGCTGAGCAAGTCCCCTTGTCCTTGCAGACCACTGTGAGGTCAGTAGCAGGCTCTTCCTCCAGTGGACCCCTTGCCTGTATCTCACTCCTGGACTCCTCTCCCAGGGCTGCCATCTGAGAGCTCTTGCCAGTGTCCCGTCCCTCATTTGGCCAAGCTGAACCAAGATTCCTCGTAGCCCAAGGTCCAGCAGGGATCTGGGGAGGGGTGCATCTGAAGGGATCCAGAGGAAGGTGGGCAGCAGGCAGAACAGGACTCCAGGGACAGGAGTGGCAGGAAGGGGCCTGAGCACTGCAGGGAACGGCAATGAAAGTGGGCGAGGCCAGATGGTGGGACCAGGAGGCCAGGCAGCGTGGAGCCATGGAGAGCCTTGGAGCAGAAGATGGCAGCCGCCCCGCGCTGGGCAGCTGAGGAAGGGGAAGGCCAGGTGACAGGAGCCAGAGCCAGAAGCAGACGGATGCAGCAGGGAAAGGGGACAGGCATGGCAGGAGCCCCATGTCGTGGTGGCCTTGGTCACAGGGTGGGCCGAGAGGTGGCACAGGGAGGCCGGGGCCTCGGGGCTAGAGGCCCAGGAGCCAGGGCAGCCCACACACTGAACCCAGAACACTCCGCAGGAGAGCAGGAGGGGGCTCCTGCCTACTCAGCTCCATCGTGGGAAACTCAGGAAGCTGGCGGGGGCTCATCTTCCCGCAGAGTTCTTTCCACAGCAGAATTTTCAGCTTCTTCTGTTTCAAGTTCCTCAGTCTGTGAGCTCCTAGAAGTCCTGTCCTGTGTCCCACGGCCCCTGGCCACATCCCCCTCCTGGAGGCTGGCATGTCCCAGGCGCTCGCTAATGTCTAGTGTGAACCAACAGTGGTTGGATTCCTCACATTTGAACTGACAAGACTTCCAGGAGGCACGCTACTGCCCGTCTTCTGTCCGCTGTGGCCTCGGTGGCCCCGACCCTCCCACAGCCACCTGCAGATTTCATTAGCTGTGCCGCTCTCCTCCAGCCCATTAATCAAGCTGTTAAATACAGGACTTAACACCACGCCAAGCCATTTATCTGCCGAGGCCTGGGCTTCAGGCCCCTCTGTGTCCCCTGTGGCGGTCGAGGAAATCGTTAACACCTCGCAGCCGTGGACGGCTCTGTCTTCTGCTTTGCACATTAGCAGAAAGTGCGGGGCCCCCTTTGCCCTCCTTGCCCTCTCCCCTGGCTGCAGCAGACGTTCAGGGTGCCCACTCCCACCCCAAGGCTCTGTCCTTGGCAACGGTTCTGTTAAGGACTATGGCCTGCTTCACCTATGGGGTGGCCAGAGATGCCTCTGATCTGAGTCCAAGGACTGGTGGCTGTAGCCTCTGGACTCAGCCGGAATTCACAATATTTCAGAGAGGTCTCCAGGTGGTTCTGACCTAATTCAGATGAGGAGCTGAGGCCCAGAGAGCACCTGGGAAAGATCCCTGAGCCTCAGCCGTCTCCTCGCCCCAGACCCAGGCTCTCCAGGCCCACAATGGCTGCCAGCCCTGCAGAGGGCGTGGGCATGGCTTGTCCTCTCCTGGGCACTTGGAGGTGCTTCTAGAACTTATCCAAAGGCTGGGACACCAGGGTGGTCTAGTTTGCCGTGGCCAAAGTTTGGGTTTTCCCAGAGTTGGCCCTAACCCTATCCATTTCAGAGGCTCACAGGAAGGTGGCCTGTGAGCCAGTCAGGAGGCAGAAAGTGCTCCATCCTACCTGGGACCTGGCTCTGCCTCAACCAGTGGAGCACAGTAGGGCTGCTGTGCCCACTGCTGCGTGGTCCTTACCTGGCCTGGTGACTTCCCTCTGCAGCTTCCCTCTCAGCACAGCCACAGGGGGAGGCCATGCATGGCCCTCAGTGAACTCCCAGATGACAGCCAGCTCCACCCGCCTGCCATGCGGGCACCATGTTGAAGGAACAGCCCAGGCCAGTCTTTGGCTCCATCAACTGTGACTGCTGGGAGACTCCAGCCAGTACTTCCCGCTGGGCCCCTCAACCTCTAGGGCCATGAAAGATGGTAACAGCTGTCATTTTAAGTCACTAGGTTTTTATGGTGGGCACGTATACAGGAGCTGACCCCAAGCCTGTTGGTTGTGCTGGTGGTCAGCAGCCACATCTGCATTGTGACAATCCTGGGTGACTGGTACAGAGGAGGTCACCTTGAGTGGGAAACCAGGGGGCAGCATCTGGCCTGGCTCTGCTCCCTTGGCTGGTCCGTGTCCTCACCTGTGAGGTGGGGATTCCCAGCCTGGCCAGGTGAGCCCTGCAGACCCTTGTGTAGCCCAGGGCAGAAGACGAGTGAATTTGTAGCTGAGGATGCCCACCGTGCTGGGCACGCACCCACCAGGATTCTCCCAGGGCGCTGGCCTGCACTTCCCCTGGCTCATTTCCTCCTAGATTCAAACTCCACTCCACCTCCCTTCTGTTCCATTTGAGTCCAACACTGTGACTATGCATCTCTGGGCTGCTCCCTCTGGCACCTGCTGGCACCTAGTCTTCTATAGGCAGGGCTCAGCTCTGTGCGTGAAGCAGTTGTGACGGAGTGTCCGTCCCCATCACCTCCAGTTTCTAAGGCTGCCACTGTGTAAGTGGAATTCTCACCCCACACCCCTTCTTGGAGAGGCAGCACATGGGAGGGAGGGCAGGGGGCTGGGGGTCTCTTCCTGGCTCTGTCACTGGGCCTGGGGGACCTTTATCTACAAAGTCAGGTAGTCACAGCGTCCTCTAAAGACCTGGGGTTCCCGACGGGCTCTTCATTTCACCCACTCAGCATTTAATGAGCTGTGCAAGCTCCACTTGGAGCTAGGAGTTGCGGAGGGGGAGGAGAGATGCCCTCTCCACCTTCCCGGGACTCACAGCCTAATGAGAGGACAGGACGAAGGTTCCCAGAGGACAAACTCATCAGCCTTGTGGGGTTCGGCCCTGCCTTAGGGACCTGGGACAGTGACTGCCTAGAGAGAAGCACACAGTTGACAGGAGGGATGCCTGGGCCCTCCTGGTGGAGGAAGGGGGTGCCTCAAGCCTCCTGCCCCACCCTATGGCTCCCACATCACAGTGGGCACAGCACCTGCTGGGATAAAGGGAAAGGAGGAGGCCACATCTCCCGCCACAGGGAAACCAACCTTTTCTGTGCCCATCAGAGGAAGCGGTTTAGCAGAATCCTTAGGACCTGGGAAGCCGGGCACAGGTTCCCAGGTCCCACTCTGAGCTGGGTACTGCAGGGCGAGGCAATGCCGGTCCAGCTGCTCCCCACAGCTCAGGAGATGTGTCCGCCCTGTCTCCATTTCAGCAAAGCTTCTTCAACAGAAGAGAGCGCTGAGCCCAAAATGGGGAGACCCGGGGCCACCCCAAGGGCATCTGGAGCAGGGGAGGTCAGGGAGTCCCCGGTGAGGGGCCCAGTGCTGCTTCATAAGCTCTAAGTTGTCACATAAAACAACTCATCTGATGTGTCCTGTTCTTCTGAACTTTCAAATGAAACTTCAGCTGAGTATAACATGCGTACCAACAAACACTCAGTTGGTGGGTTTTCACAGAGCGAACACGTGTGTGCTACGCACACCAGATCAGAGGGCAGAGGCCTGACCATCACCCATTCCCTGCCTGCTCCAGCACCCCAAGAAGGCACAGTCCTGAGTCCTCATGCCACCTGCGAACATTTCAATCAGCACATCGTAAATTCACCCTCCCAGTGCCACAGCCACAGCAGAACTGATGTAAGGCCCAGCAGAGGTCCCTCCGCTGTCCCCAGCAGCACTAAGCCCTGGCTTGGCCTCTGTCCTACAGCTCTGCCACCTCCGGGAGCTGTGTCAAGGGGGCGCTGTGATGCGTACCTGCGGGGCCTGGGTGCTGTTGTGCACACCCTCATTCAGGAGCTGCCATTAGTGTGACTTGCCCCTCTCACTGCCACGCGGTGTCCCAGCGGCTGTGCCACAGGGTGCTGACCCACTGTGGTTTGGGACTTTGAGGCGTGTGCACCCTCAGCTCCGCCGGCTGCAGCCCTGGATGCGCACGTACAGGCTCCCGTGCAGTCTCGCCTCTCCTTTCTCTGGAGCTCACCTGTGTGCTGGCCTTCCGCTGCCCTGTGTTCCCACCAGCAGTGCAGGGCACCCCCATGCCTCCGTACCCACGAGCAATTTAGATGCCTGTCTCTGTGGGGTTTGCCATCCCGGTGGAGGGGGATGTGGGCAGAGCTCCCTGTGTGGAGGGCCTGGCTGTCTGCTCGCTGCAGGCCAGGAGAGGTGAGAAGCAGGCTGGGCCTCCAGGTCGTTAAGAAGTCACATTTGGCAGGGGCAGTGGCACACACCGTAACCCCAGCAGCTCAGGAGTCTGAGGCAGGAGGATCATAGGTTCCAAGTCAGCCTCAGCAACTTAGCGAGGACCTAAGAAACTTAGTGAGTAAAATAAAAATTAAAAAAAAGCGGGGGTTGGGGATGTGGTTCAGTGGTTCAATGGTTAAGTGCCCCTGGGTTCAATCCCTAATACCAAAAGGTAAAAAGAAAAAAAGAAGGCACACGTGTGGAGGTCTGAAGAAGGTAAGAGGTCAGGACGTGTCAGAGTTGGCAGTTCCTAAGCCTGTTTTAAGGAACTGGGCTACGGAAGCTTGCCTCGGGCCCAGGGATGGAAGGACGGCCTTTTCTGACTCCAGGGACAGCCTTGGCTGATGTGGAGGACAGAAGTGCAGGAGAGCAGAGAGGTGTGAGCGTGGCAGGTTTCGTAGGTCCAGTTCTGCCTGCTCCAAAACAGAAACCTCCAGAAAGCTCTAGTCTCCAGCCACCCACCAGACCCCAGGAGGTCCCTGTCCCTTGCCACTTCCACTGTGATGGCTGAGGACTGAGCCTCCCTATCCACCCAGGAGCGGGCCCCGCCTGCCTCTTAGGTAGCCCCTCCTCCTCTTCCCTGGGGCAGCAAGCCCTGAAGGCAAAGGAGGAGAAAGAGAGTTGACAGCCGCAACCACCCTGCGTGAGGGGGCTCGGTGATGCCCTGGATTACACAAGCGTGGAGCAGAGGGAGCCCTCCAGGCCTGCAGCCGCCCTGCCTGGGGAGCTCCTGGCCCCTGGGCTGGCTGCCCCGGAACCTGCAAGTGCGACCTCCCCCATGCACACCGCAGAGCAGTCCAGGTAGCAGTGGTATTTGGAAGATAGGTCTGCGGAGGGGAACCAGCCCTGACCGTGAACAATGGCTCCTTTCAGCCTCCGGAGCTGTCCTCCACATCACCCCGCCACCACCGCGAAGCTGACACCTTCGGTTCATCGCCAAGGAAAACAGCAGGGATTCCAAAACATGGGGTCCAATTCCCAGCTACCCCTGACTGCCAAGGGATGCAAGCAGGCTCCACGGCCAACAGGGACGAGAGTGAGTCCGGCCTTCTGGCTCTGGGACGCGTGCTGTGGTGAGGACAGGCTGTAGGTAACTGCCCTGGCAGGACCCTCCACCAGACAGGACGCCACAAAAACAGCTCCGGATGGTGATCACCATGCTCCCTGCACCTCCCCTTGACAGCAAGGGCCAGGGAGAGACAGGAGGAAGCCACTGCAGGCCGCAGCTGCTGCTCCCGCCTGCTCTGTGCAGGGCAGGTTCTCTGGGGCATCAGAGAGCAACCGGCAGTGGAAGGGCCAGTGGATGGGAGGAGCTCTGGCCAGGTGAAGGCACTGGACAGGGCCAACTCGACTTCCCGTGAAGTCCCAGCAGCACCATGGGAGGAGGGCACAATCTGCAGTGGGAGGACCCAGCGAGTGGACACCCTCCAGGCCAGCCGCGGCAGCAGGTGGGTGGGTTGGGGAACCCCAGGCTGGCCCGACCTGCCCTAGACTTGAGTGAACTCTCCTCTCTCCATGACCCCAAGAATCCAGGTCTGGAAGGAGGGCCCACAGGCCTCAAATGAACAGTTTAACTCACTACCTCAAGACCCTGGGCCAAGGAGAGCCAGCCCACCCTCACCTGTTGCGGGTGGGACTCACTAGGCTCAGCCCCGTGGAAGGCAGCTGGCCCTCCCTTAAATGCTCTCGTGGCTACAAGGGACTCCGCAGCTTGGTGCATACCCAGAAAGACCACACAGAAACCTGCACTGAATTGCATAGCATCTGAGGTTACGGCACACACTAAATCTAGACCAGCTTCCAGCCACATCGACACGAAGGCCAAGCTGAACCACGGCTGAGCAGAACACCAGTCAACTGGATCTCACTGACGTCTATGGGGTGCTTCACTCAAGCCAAGCAGAACACACATCCCTCTCCAGCCCACAGGACGGTTCAGCAAGGCAGATGCAGGGAGTCCTAAGCACACCTTAGCAGACTTAAGAGAACAGGATCATATGAGCTGTGGTTTGGACCACAATAGAATTAAACCAAAAATCAAGAATTTTAAAACATACTGGAAAAACCCAAAGTCCTTGGAAATTAAACATGCACCTCTAAATAACGCATGTGTCAAGGAGGAAGTCCGAAGAGAAACTGAAGAAATGCTTCCAAAATGAATGGAAACAAATATACAACTGGTGGGGATTTATAACTCTCAATGCAGATGTGAGAAGAAATATCTAAAATCAGTAATCTAAGCTTCCACATAGGAAACCAGGGAAGAAGAGCAGATGATTTCCAAAGTAAGTGGAAGAAAAGAAAAAATTAAAGTGAAAGCAAAAATTACGAAAACTCACAGCAGAAAATCAACAAGACCAAAAGCTGGGTCTTTGAAAAATTCAATAAATCTGACAAACCAACAAGAAGAGAGAAGACGCACACTACTAGTATCAGAAGTGACAGGGTCACTCCCACAGACCTTGGGCTCCTTACAGGTTGAAGAAGAACTCCTGTGAGCAACTCGATGCCCACAGATTTGGTAATTGAGACGCAATGAGCCGATTTCTTACAACTCCACAAAAAGAAATAGATAATCTGAAAATGACTATAAATATTTTTAAATAAATGAGTAAATCATAATCTTCCAGAAAGACCTCATCAGACCTAGAGAGTTTCACTGGTGAATTTCAGGAAGAAAAATGGCCAGTTCTCTACAAATTCTCCAAAAGCATAGAAGCAGAATGAACACTTCCTAATTCATTTTAAGAGGCTGATATAACTCTAAAACCAGAAGCAGATAAAGAACTACAAGAAAAAGAAGTTACAGACCAATATCTCCTCTATGTGGATGCAAGATCCCAATATCCCCTCTATGTAGATGCAAGATCCCAATATCCCCTCTATGTAGATGCAAGATCCCTTAACAAAACATTACACATCAAAGTCAACGACGTGTAACACCAGCTACGTGCCAGACCCAGCAGGAACTGCCCTAGATGCGCACAGCTAGCTCGACACCAACTGATGTAATGAGCAGCGCAGGCCACGACCTCAACAGTCTAGGAGCACCGATTGCATCCACGGGCACAGAAAGGGCTTCTGACAAAACCAACATCCACTCAGGATAAAAGCTCCTTCTGACCTAGAAATGTAAGAGAATTTCCTGAGTTTGAAAAAGAACATCTACAAAAATCCAAGAGCCACAGTGATGCTTCGTGGGAGAGACAATGCTCTCCCTTGAGCCTGTGAAGAGACAGGGTGTCTCCTCCCGCCTCTCACGTCCAGCGTGGGACCAGAGGTCCTGGTAGAACAGTGAGGCAAGAGACAGGAACAAGAGGCCACAGACTGTTGAAGGAAAAGGAAAACTCTTTCACGTGGCAGAGTGTGTGTGCTAAGTATTCCTCAGAATCCAACAGCGAACAAAGCCCTCCCAGGTCTGCAGAGATCCCAGCGAGGACCCAAGGAAAACAGCTACTCTCCCGCACACCAGCAAGGAACCACGGAGTCGGAAAGTTACAGCGCAGTTGATGGATGGAGCGGTGGCTCGGTGGTTGTGATGTGTGCCTGGCACGCGGGAGGACACAGGTTCGAACCCCAGCACCACGTACACAAGACAGTTTCAGAGCAATGAAAGCCACATGAAAAACTAAATAAACTTGATTTTCTCTCTCTCTCTGTATATATATATATATCTCACTCTCTCACTTTCTCTCTCTCTCTCTCTCTCTCAGAGTCTCTCTCTCTCTCTCTCTCTCTCTCTCTTTAAAGCACAGTTTAAACCAAGCAAAATATGTACAATACCTATGTGGAAAACACTAGAAATCTCAAATAAATCAAAGAATATCTAAACAAATGGAGAGATGTTCTATGTTCTTAGATTAGAAGACTCAATGTCGTTAATTCTTATCAATTTGATCTAAATACTCAATGCAACCCCAAATTCCCAGTAAGCTATTTTGTAGATATTAATAAACTAATTAAAGTTCAAATCCAAGTCAATAAAATTCAGACTACCCAACACGATACTGAGGAACAAAGGTGGCAGTCCGGCCTTCCCCAGAGCCGAGAGTTGCTGCGAAGCCACAGCAATCGAGACCGTGTCCTCTTGGCAAAAGGATAGACAGGTCAATGGAGCAGGACAGCAAGCCCAGGAACAGAACCACACAGAAAGTCAGCTGAGCCTTAAGGAGAGTGCAAAGATAATTCCCTGGAAAAGGCCGTCCTTCCAGAAAATGGTGCCAGGACAGCCGGACGATCCAATGGGCCCTCTCCCCCTGAAAGAGCCAGACACAGCCCCTCCACCCTCCACAAAACCACAGCAGACCAGGGAGCCAAACACAAAATGCAAAACTGTATTTCTAGAATATTACACGGGAGAAAAATCTAGGTGACCTTGGGCTAGGTATGAATTTTAGATACAATCTTCAAAGCATAATTCATAACAGAAAAACTGATAAATTAGCCTTCATTAAAATTTAAAATTCTGCTCTGCTAAGACACTGCTAATAGAATAAAAGCCACAGACTGGGAGAAAAATACTTGCATCCAAAATATGAAAAGAACTCCTTATACTCAGAAAAAGAAAAGGAAACAACCACCTTAAATATGGACAAATGCAGAAATGTTCAATTAGCGTGTGTGCTTGTACCGTTTACCATAGGAACCGCCAGGGGCTGAGACAATGAGCCTCCGCACGTTGCAGAGCACTGCAAGTTCCAACCGTACCACTCCTGATGCTGACGAGAGTTGATGGGAGCCAGCACAGCCACTCTAAAGCAGGGCATGACTCCCTACAAACTGAACACAGTCCCGCTGTGGGGTTCGGCGATAGCACACCTAGGTGTCAATCCAACTGAACAGAGAACCTGCGCACAGGAACGTTGATTCCGATTTTATCGTAATGGCCAGGCACTGGAAGCAAGAGGCTCCTCAGCTGGTGGGCGCATGGACTCCGGCAAGGCCACCTAGAGGAGTACTATGCAGCAGTGGAAAGGAGTGAGGAAGGACGCGGTGGCAGGCAGGGAGGAGCCTAGCTGAATATTGCTAAGAGGAAGAAGTCAGCCTGCGTGATCGCACCACACATATTCAGAAAGGACACAAGGAAAAAGATGTGTGCCTTCCAGGGGTTCGGAGGGAGCAGGGAAGGGGTGAGCAGATGAGCGCGGGGAGTTTTAGGACAGTGGAGCTATTCTTCAGGGCAGATCCATGAAAGCGACCACTCAAATCCTGTGGAACCCAACAACACAAAGCAAAACCCAAAACGTGCTCATGAAAGTCATCTAGGAGCTTGAGGAACCTCAGGACAAACACGGCCTTTGATGAGGGAAGCAAATTGTACCTCAAATGAACGAAGGGGCCTCTGCAGGGGTGGGTGACAGGTGCTGGCCACAGCAACCTTGGAGTTGAGGCTGTCTGTAAGACGGAGGCTGGAGGAGCTCTGCGTGCTGGAGCCCATGCCTGAGGGTCCACCGCTCCCATCCTGCTGCTCCGGCATGCTGGAACTAAAGGACTGCAGCGACAGAGGGCGGAAGCCAGGTTCTCCCCATTGGAGCAGAACTTACAGATCACTGCCAATTGCTAAATGACTGGTGTGGCCCTGGATTAGACTTGGAGACATCAGTAGGAGCTCATGTTGAACTGGCTCCGTGCAGAAATGCCTGTGATATGCTTACCCAGGTGAGCAAGCAATCACATGTGTGGACCTGCTCTGGCCCATAAGAACACCCAAAGAATAGACACCAAGCAGCAAAGAGCCCATCTCGTGCCCGGACCCCATTTCTAATCCCATTCTCCAAGGAAGGGAACTAGGGCTCCTTACGGCTGTTTCCAGGGCTGGAACAGGAAACACACAAGCTGAGCTTGGCTCGTTGTTGAAGACACTTGGAAGCTCCCAGTGGCCACACAGGAACAGCTGAGCAATAAGGAAGCCAGGTGGAGTGGAGTAGCTGTACCCAGAGTGTGGGGTGACCAGGCTGAGCCCACAGGCACAGCAAGCTAGGAGTCAAGGGGTAGGAGACGCGTCACCCGTGCCAAAGAGCTCCAAGTCAGGCTGTGTCTCCTTGAACCTACAAGATCTGGAAGAGGAGAGGGGTAAATCCACAATGGCCAAGCCTGGCTCCTCCCGGTGATCCAGACCAAGGGCATCTTCAAGCCATGGGGACAGTGCATAGCCAAGGCCATCTTCAAGCCATGGGGACCGTGCGAAGCCAAGGGCGTCTTCAAGCCTGGCTTCTGGTGACCCAGACCAAGGCCATCTTCAAGCCGTGGGGACCATGCGTAGCCAAGGGCGTCTTCAACCATGGCAACCGTGCATAGCTTTGATGAAAGCAGAACACAGCATGTCTGCTCCTCCCAGAAGCCCAGGCC
>PVKS010036494.1:0-19313 GCA_004027875.1 Aplodontia rufa | reverse complement strand
GAGAAGTCCCTTTAATACAGGGGTTCTTCTGGGGGAAACAGAATCACAGGGAACCCAAGGGGGGCATCCATGACATGGCATCAGCCTTGACTAGCTTTGTAAATATACATTTGTTCTTGATTGTTTGATAATGATTCCCCCTCAATTGTAACTCCATATTCATCTAATACAAAAAAAAGAAAGAAAATGCAGAGCTAACAATCTAAGTCCACATTTTTTTAGTTACAGATGGACATATATTCCTCTGAGCATCCTGTGGCTTTATTGAGCGCCTGTTAGGATTCGGACTGAGTTTGGGTACTATTGATAAGTCTGGACATGGTAGGGTTTAGTTCAGAAGTAGATGCCCTCTGCTTCCATGTTGTCCTCTAACACACTTGCCTACCCTTGGGACTATGTCAGGCAGGCCTTGTGACTTTTCTAACCTTCTCGTTATTTTCTGTTATCATAACAGATATTAAAAGCATTAAAATTTAATATCTAACTCAGTGCAACACTTTCTCCCACCGGAGCTCAGGTCAGAAGCCTACTGTTAGGATCTGCAAAGTGGGGGGAGTGTTCCCTTTTCATACGACTTCTTCCTTTGCGTCTCCTTTCTCACTTGCTCTTCCCTCCTCCCCCATGCCCTGGGCTGCTTCTACTTCAGAGAGAAAACTGAGAAATTAAAGCCTAAAAATGGCTTCGTGTGACTGAGGCTGTCAAATATGACATCCGTGTGCTCTGCCTGGCAGACCCTCCAGTGCTGGCATTGCTGTTCGTGGGAGGCAATGGTGGGCTCTTTGGAGGCATCTAAGTTTTGAAACCTCACTGGAGCATCAAAGGACTCAGTGGGTAATGGGACTCACAGCTCTGATTCATGACAGCAAAAGGATTCAGAGCAGTATCTGCAGAAGAAAAAGACACTTGGGGCAAAGCACAGGGGAACCAGATATAAGCTTGCAAAGGTCCTTCCCGGAAGAGTCACACTGCTGAATTCTCCAGCAACGAATTGTGACAGCATGTATGAAATGTGGCCAACTGGGACAAAGCATCCAGGGTTCTACTTGGGGGCTGGTATAAAGGTGGCCTCTGCTTGGCACATATTGGAATTCCCGACTCGCAGAAGAAAAGCAGGTGTTCAGCGTAAGCTATGCTGCTCTTGAGATGGGACCCCGGTCTCAGCAGTGCTGGGAGTGGGGGGAACACACCGATTCCCAGACAGCGGCTGAGGTCATTTGGGGGCCCAACCTCATGGGCAGGCCTTGCGAAGAAAGCCATCAGGCCTGATGCACACATTCCTTTCTGCACACACCCTCACTGCTTTCAAGGCCACTCAGACTGCCTGGCTGACCAGGACTCTCTCTCTGACATGTTAGCACTCTAACTCCCACCTCGTCCTTCTGGGCAGCACATCTCTAGCCTCTGCTTTGGAGAAACCGCAGCCCCCACAGGCAGTCTCCAGCATCTGTGTTCTGTGGCTGCCTACAGATCTGAGTTTCCAGGTTGCCGTTGATGCTCTTCCAGCCAACTCTCCACCAGGGCTAAAGCCAGACGCCTTCTTCTGTGGCCACCAAACTCGAAGACATCCCTGTCATGCTCTCCTAAGGATTGTCTCACTACTCTAGTCCCCTGCGGATCCTGGGGATCACTGAGTTCCCTTCTTGGCTGGGGAAAAGCGAATACTCCTACCCCATGTTCTTGTTCTGCAAAGAAATCCTGGGTGAATCTCTCGGTTGACCTCATATGCAGACTGGAGGTGAGCGAGGGGGCCAACACATTCTGGTGGGTTTTGGCCACCTCCTAGAAAATTCTTTATCAATGTATCCAGAACATCATTTTCAGAATCTACAGTAGCTTTTCTTAATTGTTGAAAATTTTGGGATTCTGCCAAAATTCTGAGAAATAGAAGATCCATTTAGCATCATGTCATTTAACTCCCATGATGGTTTGTCCCCAAAAGATTCATGTGCTCAAAGTTTGGTCCCCAGTATGCCAGAATCGAAGTGGTAGAATATTAAGAGTTGGGGCCTAATGAAAAATCATCTGGTCATCGCGGTCTTCAACCTCGTGAAAGGATGCTTTCTCATGGGGTGAGTAAGGTCTTGTGGGACGGGATTAACTCTAGTGAGAGCAGGTGGTCACAAGCAGGCCACTCCAAGTCCTTGTCCCTTCTACTACCTCACCATGCTGTGACACAATCAGGAATGGGGGGTCTTTAGTTGGAATCCTGGTATCAGGCTGTTTGGACCTTCCAGTCACCATTGTGAGCCAAATAAACTTCTTTGCATTATAAGTTACCCAGCCCTAGATATGTTGTTATAGCAACACGAAAGGAAGGAAGACAATTCTTATTTCCATATATCCAAAGACTTGATCACCCACCCCAGTTTACTCTAACAGGGCTTCCGCTTGCTATCTGCCTAATTAATCTCTGCTGACTATCCAGAGGTCACAGGAATGTCTGTATCCTGAGGTTGTTGGAGACTGGCCTCCCCTGACTTTCCAACTCCATTTCTGTATATCCCTGGCTTGTCTGCAAAGCTCTTTTACTGTGTGCTGAGCTCTTTCTTTCTCTGGACATTTGTTCACACAACCGCTTATCTACATGAGCAAGCTCTGCTTACTCCCCCACCGAGAGCCCAGTTAGTTATCCACTTCCTTTGCTGTGCCTTCACGCCATCTGGTGCATTCCAGCTAGCTGGGCTACCTTGGTCAAAAATACTCAACCTTTCTGTGCCTCCATTTTTTTATCTGCAAATCTGAGACAAAAATATTACCTACTTTGTTGTGTTGTTAGGACTATATCATATAGGATAATATTATAAAGCGTTGAGAACCTGCCTGGTAAAATATACATTCTATAGTGTTTGTTGTATGAATATTTTATACAAACTTATTTCATAAGTGCCATCTTCACATGTGTCAGAAGATCTGCTTCCACCTTCGGACAATGAGCTGTGTGATAGCAAGGGATCTTCCTTACGCATTTTTGCAGGCAAGCATGTATAGCAGGTGCTCAGTAAAGGGCTACCGATAAAATACTGTATATGGGCGGATACCTTGCCTGGGAGTTTCCTTAAAATGGAAGAGGAGAAGAAAGTGAACGAAGGTAGAGACACAACCAGAGCAGATCATTATTGATGTTGTTGTTAGTGTCTGGAGGATGAATGGGAATTGTTGTGTTATTCCATTTAAAAAAAATATTAGAAATGCTTCCCAATAAAAATTAATTGGGAAAATATAATTGTTGAAAAAATCAGTGAATTGAAATGAATACTCTCCATTTCTTTGACTCCTAATTTCTGTACTCTCTTTTTAGATTTTGTCTTCAGATCTCTCTCTCTTTTGAGAAGCAGGACATCAAGAGGACCAAGAAATCAGAAATCTTTGCTTGCATGCCTCTGAATGCTCTAATTCCTTCCCTCTGGAGCCAAAAATTGCACTGCAAGCCATGTTTGAGATTTTTCTTTCTTTAAGTCATTATCTTATTTGAAAAGAGATAGCTGTCATTCTTGAGTCATTTATAAAACTTCTGTTGGGGATTTATGGGCTTTTCTCTTTTTTCATACTTAGTATCTCCAGTTGTCTTGGAACATTCCAGTCTGACAATTGACGAAGTCATTTCAAAGGCCACACACTTCCTGATTTGCATTTTCTGCTGTCTGCTAAAGATGTGGCCTCTGGAAGGGGCAGGGCCATGAGACTGCAGGCTGTCCCCAGAGCTGGGAGCAGGCTGACATGTCTGGCTGCAGGAGACCCTGGGTACTGAACACTGTCCATCAAGCAAAGGGAAGGACCCCCTCACGTGTCCAGCTGAAGCTCTGTGTTGTCAGACTCCTCTGCAGCTGGGTAAGTGGGGCTTTTCTTACTCTTCTGGAAAATAGCAGTAAATTACTGGGCACTTAGAAAAGAAGGTGCCGTCTGGGGTGGAGGAGAATCTACCAGGCGCCTGATAAGTGTCCAGCACCGAAAGCTTTCCATATTTCATCCTCCCCGCAGCTCTCGGGTGGGCATACTTAATCCCTAAATTACAGATGAGGACTGAAGCTCGGAGATGCTGGGCGACTTGCTTTCTTCTAGGTAGTGAATCTGGGGATAGAATCCAGGTCTGATTTCAGGGCCAGAGTCCTTTCTACAACCCCAACCGATGGACTTCTAATGTCCTGAGGGGAAGGAAGAGAGAGTCCAAACTCCCGGGGCTGGGCTCTGTATCCCCAACTTAATTCAAACACTAGGCACCCCTGTAAGTGTTGGGCACTGTGCTTAGCAATTTACAGACGCTGCCATTTACTGCTCCTAAGCCCTACACAATGAATAGCATCGTAATCCCTCATTTACCCAGGAGGAGATGGAGGCACAGAGAGAAACTTGCTAAAGGTGGACACAGCGTTTGGCCATCTCCATGCCAGCCCAGATTTGATTGGAAAGCAGCAGTGATGTTTTCACTTCCCACTCAGCCTCTCTGGGCAGTCCTTTCCTTCTTCCCGCACCCACCCTCCTCCTCCAGAGGGCTCCTTCCCTCTCTTCCTTCCTTCCATTCATTCTGTGCCAAGCAGCCTCTGGAATAAGGGAATAAGAAGCTGAAACCGAGCCAGGCAGAGTTTTTAGGAGGAGGATCTTTGAGTCTGGAAGAAAGAAGCCTTGCAAGGGTCCTGTGACCCTGGGAGAGAGAGGACTCCTCTGTAGTCTGGCAAGAAGTCCAGAGGTGTTAAAAGGGCATATCTTTTAGTAAAATTTTGTTATGCTATGACCAAAAGAACGGATGAGAACAATTTTAGAGGAAGAAAAGTTTATTTGGTGCTCATGGTTTTAGAGGTCTCAGGACGCAGCAGTGACAAAACAGAGTGCTGCTCATCAGGGTCAAAATACAAAACTCAAAGGCAGCCTCCGGTGATCTACCTCCTCCAGCCACTGCCCACCTGCCTACAGTCACCACCCACTTAATCCACATTAGTGGATCAATGCACTGATTAGGTCAAAACTCTCCTAGCCCAGTCATTTCACCTATGGGCTTTCTGCATGAGCTTACACATGAGCTTTTTAGGGATACCTCATATTTAAACCATAGCAGTAGTTAAGAGGGTGAGAAAGGAGGCATGAGTTCAGGGAGGCTGGCTGGAGCCAGTGCATGTGAGGCAGAATTGTATCTGACTAGACAGCTTCCAGAGAATTCCATAATAAGCTAGCCACATGGCTGGAAACACTCATTCCCCCCCCCCCCAGTTTGGCAGTAGAGGAAAACTCCCTGGAATAGTTTTGCTGAAAGTGAGTTCACTCCTTTTGCCAAGAGCACAGTACTGGAATGGTTTCTAGCCAGATACATTCCAAAGGAAACTTTTAAATTATTTTAAGGAACCTGAAAAAAATTGCGACCACCTGGACCCTTGTAAGGTCATTGGATTTCCTGATTATAAAAGCTCTGCCTCTGATGTCACTTTGTGAGTGGACGCTGTAATCTAATGGTCTCCTCTCTCATCTGGGCAGATTGAAGGAAGACCACAAAGCGACATTTTGGGATGCAATGTCATAAACTTGACAGTCCTAGCAGCAGACTCCCATTTATGGCTTACTAGTCATTAATGAAGTCATGGCTCTTATGGGGTCTGCCCCAGACCTGCTGTGCTGTCCTAAGGGTAGGTCTATACCACTGTTTGGAATTACCAATCTCTCGCTGATGATAGGTTGGACGTGCTGCTGAGGCAGAACTTCACGTTACTGGCTACGCCTGTGTCTGTGATTAAAGGTAACCTAGAGATCCTCTGGGCCTAACCCTCGTGTTACAGAGGAGGAAACCAAACATCAGGGAGGTGAAGTGGCATGCCCACTTCAATAACCCTGCCCTATCGGGACACAGTAGCTACTCTCCACATGTGACTCCAAAGTACTTGAAATGGGGTCAGTTCGATTTGAATGTGCTGTGGGTAGATGATAACCAAGGGATTTCTTTGACTTAGTGTGAACAACATATAAATATTTTTACAATGATTACAATTTGAAATGATAACATCTCGAACAAATCAGGTTAAATAATATCCTATTAAAATTAATGACACTCTATTTTCACATCACAATTAGGAAATTTAAAATGACCAATGTGGCATTATCATTCTACAATGAAGTAGAATTTGGGGAAGAACACAGGTCTCTCAACTTTGATGTTTACCTGCGGGGGAGAGGGCATTGACTGCAGCAGGCAGAGCCAGAGGCAGGGGCGTGGACTTGGAGGGGCCTGCAGCTGGTGCACCTGGCTGGTGGCTATTGCTGCCTGCTATTTGTCATCTGAACAACTCCTGCCTCTCAGTTGGCTGTCCCTCTCCTCCTTTTCTCTCCCCCTTCCCTTTCTATTTGTCCAGCTCCTTGGAGTTTGCTTCCCGTTCCTGGCTCAATCCTCTTGATTGATCTGTTTCTCCTGTGTTCCCAACTTGTTCCATCTGTGGCTGGTGCTTCTCGCCTTCCCTGCAGTTCCTCACCCTCTTCAAACAACCTCTCACTCCCCCTTCAAGCAGTGCACTGGCCTAGCGAGAAATCATTTCAAATCAGCATTTTCCTTTGATAAACTGTAGAATAACTACTTACTAAAGGAATGGAAAGCTGATTTTTACTCCTTTCCTCACTATGTCTTATCCCTAGCTGGGTTCCAAACCCTAATCGGAGTTCCAAAAACATTTTTTAAAAGGCAGAGGAGTTTGTGGAATGCACGAGCATGCTGCTTGTGTTATTAAGCAATCTGTCTCAGTGCTAGCTGCAGGTCCTTTCTGTACCCTTTCTGGGCTCAATTTCTCCAAATGTGAAGCAGGAAATCTTCATTCATTCACCCATTCAGTCCACAAGGGCTGAACAGCGATCACCAGTTATCCCAGCATAGTGCTGGGCTCTGGAGCTCCCAGGGAGATCCCAGTGGATGTGGTCTTAGGACGCATAAAGGATAAAGATGCCAATGGATGCATGCTGTGACTGGTGGCTATCAAGTCCCGCAGACCTTTGTGGCCTCAGCAGGGCCTGGCAGCTCATCTCCCATCAAGATGAAGCTGCTGATAAAAGCAGGAACCAGTGGAAACCTGGAGGTTTGTGCCAGTGTGGACACTAAATAACTCTATCCTCAAGTTCCATTCATAATTTTGAGGTCTCTCCTTAGAATCAACTCCCTCTATCCCATCCTTTCCAACATCTTAGACAAAAGCGTATTAATCCACTGCTCTCCTGGACTGGTTTATCATTGCAAAAGCACCCACTTCTTCCTTCATGGAATGGCCCCACTTGCTGTCCCACAGGACGTTACTCCCTGTCACTATGAGGTCCTCTGCACAGTATCTCAGGACCAGGGCAGGGGGCTAGAGTGGGGTGGAGCCTTCTTCTTTCCTGGATGCTGCTCATTAGCCATTGCTTTATTCCCTTTAAAATTCTTTTAAAATTTGAGAGACGACCTATTAAGAAAAGCACAGAAAACATATATATGGTTTAAATAATGATTATGGAGTGAACGCCTAGGAAACTACCACAGGGAGTTGACACAGGCCAAGAATTAGACTAATGCTGGACCCCAGCTCTGTGACGTTTGCCTGTCAAAAGCCCCTGCACCCCAGGGAGAGAACCCAGGATCCTGGCATTTGGAATAATCCCACCTCTTGTCTTTCTTCATCATTTCCCCATTTTTATGCAAATCCCCAAATAATACAAATTTATATGTATTATATGACTCCATAGTCGGTAGTGCGACTCACTGAGGCGATTGCCT
Source organism: Aplodontia rufa (assembly GCA_004027875.1). Classification (NCBI taxonomy): domain Eukaryota; kingdom Metazoa; phylum Chordata; class Mammalia; order Rodentia; family Aplodontiidae; genus Aplodontia; species Aplodontia rufa. Next base: position 11,599 of record PVKS010036494.1, on the reverse strand, counting down.
GTTTTCGGGAGGTTCTTGCGTTTCTATTCCATGTAGAGTGACCATTACTTTCCTACTCTCTTGAAGATCTGCCCTCCTGCTTTGAGCCCTGTGACTTTTGGTTGCTTCGGTCTCACGGTCCTTACATCTATCACAGCACTGCTCTTGTCCTTTACAAACTCTTTTGCTGTGAAGTATTCAATCATACACAAGTTCGAGAAATTGCTTAGTAAACACCTGGAGCCCTCACTCCACTCCACTTATTATCAACTTATGCCAAACCTGCTGCAGCTCTCTCCCCAGTCACTTAAGACAAATCCCAAGGATCATATTTTCTCATTCATGAATATTTTAACATTTCCCCCAAAACCTTAAGAGTTCATTTTAAAAACATAATCCCACTATCTTCATCATACATAGAGAAAATAATTTGTTACTATAAAAAATCAAGCAAGCATTCCGAATGTTCATAATATCGGAACATGGTTTCAAATCCTCAATTTGAACCTAGCTTGGAATGATATCCTTGCCTGGATGAGCCCTTGCTGCAGCCAGCCATGGAGCATGGACAAGGTACAACTTCCCATCCCTTTTGCTCCTCCAGCTACCTCTGCAAATGCTTCTGTCAAGGAATTTTTTAATTTCAGCAACTATTTGGTTTCCCTGTGATAAGAACTTACAGAAAAGGAAGATTATATGTTTGGTCCTTTTTAATATTTTTAGTTTTCAAAATAAAGGAGATGGTTCTCAAACATATATATTTTTAATGTCAGTAATTGTAAGAACATTTCAAACCACATTTGAAATGTTTCAATCCCTTCTGGTAGTCCAAATCATACCACTGCTGACCAGCAGGAGTCTGTTAGATGGACCCCAGAGCTAAGGCTTTTCAACGCTAACTCAGGTGAAATTACAGTTTCTTTGCTTTCTGGAATGACATCATCACATCACTTCATCCATAAATATTTCAGAGATGGCTGACTTCTTTAGAGCGGAAGGATGCATTCTGGGTGCTATAGGGGTCATTGTTCTGGGGGTGGCTGTGATCCTTAATCTAAAAGACACCAGAGCCAGAAGATAAAGATAAGCTGTCACGAGTGTTGCTGGATACTTATAAATCAACTTTAGGACTACACCGTTTTTATTTAACATCTTTGATCTTATTTCTCTATTTCCCTTAGCATGCCAAACATTGCATTTCTCAATGATGCTGGTAAAATTATTCATTTTCTTTCAACATAGTTCACACACACCAAGGGCAGAATAACAATATAAATATTGCCATCAACAATATGATTATTGAAATCAATTTAAGAGTTTTTGAAGTTCTTTCTGTCCTTAGGCTCTGTCACACTAAAGATGTTTAATAAATTGCTGTATTTAAAGTCAGCTGAAATATTTCCTTTCATGTAGTTATGCCATTAACTTAGTACATGATTAAGGTCAATCGTTTCATTATGCTTTTGATTTGTAGAGATTATTTCTTTTAATTATGTGAAATGTTAATATGTTTCAAAGACAGGTAATAAAATAGAGTATATCCACAGAAGTCCAGCTTCTATTGTTGCCCTCCCTCTATCTCCTCCCTCCCCAAAGGGAACCATTTCACTGAACTTTTGCTTTATTTTTCCATTTTTTAATTTAAGAAAAATATATACGTGCATGCCTTACCTCTCCTTTCTTAGATAAATGGTAGTATAGACTTTATATACTTTTCTGCACTTAATGACTTCAAGGATATTATATAAATGGTAACTTACAGCACATGGCTTCTAAAACTGACTTTTCTCAGCACATTTCACTAGATGTTCATCCAAGTTGGATCAGCAGGAAGTTGGTTTGCATGGAGGTACCACAGCTTTTTTATTTCTATGTTTGTTTGTTTGTTTGTTTGCTTACAATCTTTTGAAGGACATCTGAGTCACTCTAGTTTGGGACTATTACAAGTAAAATTATACATTGATGTACAGGTTTGCATGAGCAGAAATCTTTTTTTTTTTTTAAAGATGAAATCAATTTTATTTAGTTCTTTCATTGCTCAGACATTTCATTGTGTACGTGGTGCTGGGGTTTGAACCCGCGTACTCGCACATGCAAGGCAAGCGCTATAACTGATGAGCAGAAATCTTAGTTTCTCTACAATGAATGCCGAGACATATAATTGGCTGACTCGTATGATAATGTATTCCCAAATTGTTTTCCAGAGTGGTTGTAACATTTCAGAATTCCACCAACAATGTATGAATTGAATGATCTGGTTTTTCTGCATCCTTGCATCATTTGATGTTGTCACCATTATTTTATTTTAGACATTCTGATAGGTGTATAGTGAGATTTTGTCACAGTTTTAATTGGCCTTTCCCTAATGGTTAATTATGCCGAATACCTTTCATGTGCCTATTTGTCATCTGAATATCATCTTTGGTGAAGCACATCTTTTCACACTATTGAGATCTGAGAGTTCTTTATAGAGCTCTAATGCCATTGCCTTGGGCACCCTTCCATAGCTGCCCTATCTAACACACACCTACCCTGCCAGTCTCTACCCCATTTCCCTGTTCCAATTTCCTCACAGTAGTCCTCACTGTCAGAAACCACATTTTAAATTCATTTATTCTTTTGATATTTTATGATTTCCCAATTCCTATTAGAATTTAAATACTATAAGAAAAGAAAACTTCTTTTTTTTGCCATCTATCCAGCACTCAGAACAATGCCCAACACTAATAGAAATGTATTAAATATTTGATGAGTACATAAAAGAAGTCTTATCTGCTATTTATGATTCACCCCCTTAAGAAGTCACATGCCTCTGTAACGGTACATGTACCCAGTCTACCACAAGGTCTGGCACATGGTCAGCTCTCATAAAACCTCCAGCTTCCCTGTATCATCCTTTTCCTGTCCTAGCTGAAGGAAAGGGAAGCTCTTCAAATCCTCCTGCCCGATCATCAAAATGGCTTTACAAAGGCCTTCGTTTCTCACTTGTAAATACGTAGAGTTGGAATTGCTGAGTAGGTATGTAGATTTACATTTTCAATAAATTGCCAATTTTCTAAAGTAAGGGTGTCATTTTACACTCCCATTAACTGTGCAAGGTTCTAGCTATTCCATATTCTCAACAGATTTTATGTTGTCAGTCTTGTTAACTTTCGCTATTCATGTAGGTATATAAAATGGAATATCATTACCAAGACTAATGAGGTTGAACATTTTCTGTTTATTGGGTACTCATAAATCTATGAAGTGACCTTTCACAACCTGTTATCAGTTTTTTATGAACATGTGTTTTTATTGTTGGTTTGGAATCTCTCTATTTTCTATTAAGGTCCTTTGTCAAACATACTTGCCAGTCCCTTTCAATGTTTGCAATACATTGACAGTATCAACACATTAATAATGATTTTATTTTCTTAATGGCATATTTTGAAGAGCTTTTTATTTTCATGAGGTCTAATTGATCAGCTTCTATGTTTAGTACATTTTATGTTGTATCTGAGTAATCTTTATCTACCCAAAGTCATGAAGATGCTTTGTTTCTTCATTTCTTAGAACTTTATAATTTTAACTTCTACATTTAATTTTATGATTTATCACAGACTAATTTGTGCATGTGATTTGATATAGGGGCCCAAGTGATTTTTCCATGTTTAGCCAATTGCATATCCAGGTTTTTATAAAAATATTTGTTGTAACTTTTTCCTGATAAGAATAAAAATGAAGCGATCAAAACATTTAGCAACAGAAAAGTGGAAGAGCATATTGTGCTTACTCTGTCAATGGAATCCTAATCAACATAGAAAAAGCAACTACAGACACATGATCCAAGGACCTGACAGGAACAATTTTAGGTGAAAAAGTTTATTAGGAGCTCCTGGTTTCAGAGGTCTTAATCCATGGAAGGCAGCTCCATTCCTTGAGTCTAAAGCTAATGCTGAATATCATGGCAGAAGAGTGTGGCAGAGGGAAGTGGGTAAAGGCATGGCTCCAGGAAGCAGAGAGAGAAACTCCATTCCAGATACAAATATACATGCCAAAAGCACACCCCCCCAATGACACACCTCCTCCAGCACACCCTGCCAGCCTACAGTTACCAGTTAATCCCTATGAGGGTTAACTCACTGTTTGAGTTAAGTCTCACATAACCAAACCATTTACCTCTTTCTTCCTGGATTGTCTCATATGAGCTTTTGGGGGACACCTTCCATGCAAACCATAACAATGGTAAACCTCAAAAATATCACGTTGACCCACAGAAGCCAAATATAAAGAAGTATGTGCAGTTGACTTTACATACATGAAATGTGAGTTAATTTCTTGTATGAAAATTAGCATGGTGGTTTCTCAAGGAGAAAGTGTAATTAATTGGAAGGGACACAAGGAAACTTTCTGTGGTAAAGGAAAGGTACTATCTTGATCAGGGCAAGTACATAGGCAAAATATCTCTCAAAACTCACTAAACGATACACTTATGATCTGTGTCATTTCATCTTAAAAACATGTTATAGCTGACAGTCACAGGAAGGTAGTAAGCCTGGACAGACCTCTACCTGTAAGGGCACATTTCTTTAAATAGATCAATGACCCAAGTTCATCTCATGGTCACCTCTGTTCATAATGACAAACTTAAAGAATCTAAAAATAGTTAATTTCTCCTCAAAATCTTCTTTTAATAATTCAAGAAATTTATGTAGAAAATTTTAAATATGTAACATTTGATATTTAAGAAGTTTTGATATTTAAAGGGGACACGCAAGACAATTTACATACAAGAAAATTCTAATCATTGATGATATGTGCAATGTTTATATAAATATATACATTCACTTAGAAAATACATATATGTATATACATCCACTTTGAGTCCTAGAATAGAGCCAGAAAAGACTATATAATTATAATTATGCTTTATTGATGTGCATTCTTGGGCCTCATTATATTTTTTCTAATTAAATTGAAATGCATAATTCTAAAAGCCAGCCAAGATTGCACATTAAAAATGGAATTCTTGTGACCATAAATTTATAACTACTTTGAGGTTTTCCCAAACAATCCTTTTGAGCCTCTCAGACTTTAACAGAGGAAGTATACAATCAGCCAGCACTGTTTGTGCCCCAGACCGGTCAGCAGAATCCTAGGCATCTTTAGTTCATGCTTCCTGACTCTTCCTGCACCTTGCTATTGAAGCTCAGACCTACTTATGTATTTATTACCCGCGACAGTCTCTGCATTTCTATCAGCTGTCACTGGGGTTACCAGGAAGCAAAACACTGCCATTTCATAGTATCAGAGGGATGCTGTTTCCAGAAAACCTGTCTAACTACCTTCCTCTGGGTCATGAACAAGATCCAGAGCACTGGCTTATCTCCCATTGTTTTACAGACACTGGATTATCAAATTACAGAGAATCTGGTAATCCTATTTTGTTACTGGGGAACAGTTACTCAGCTCTTCTATTTCTATGAAAGAGGTTTCCTCCAGTGTAGCTCTTCTGCATTTGCGTTGCCCATTGCTACCTCCTCAGGAATCTTCTTTTCTTTTCTTTTTTATTAAGAAGTTTATTTGTTGAACAATCAAAAATGCTTCCAATGAAACAATATGATATACATTTTATATATATATTCTGAAAATTAGATTTACTCCCTAGAGCCCCCCCAATTTCTCACTCTGATCCCTTCCCTTCAACCCCCTTCCCATCCTTCCCTATAAATCTCTACAAATGCCTTAGGTTGTGTGTCACTATACCTTTTCTGGGCTTAATACCTGAAAGTTGATCACTTTTCTCAATGGCCAAGGTCTAGCTCCAGCCTCCACAGATGAGTGAAAACATTCATCCCTTGGTTCTCTGGTTTAGGCTGACTTCACTCAGCATGATTTCTTCCATAGCCATCCATTTACCTTCAAAGGCTGCGATATCATTGTTTCTAATTGCTGAGTAGAACTCCATGGTATATATGTACCATAGTTTTTGGATCCATTCATCCAGTGAGGGGCATCTGGGTTATTTCCATAATTTAGCTATTGTAAATTGAGCTGCTATGAACATAGATTTTGCTGTGTCACTGTAATGTGCTGATTCTAAATCCCCTGGAAAAATACCCAGGAGAGGAATAACAGGATCATATGGTGGATTTATCCCTAATTTTTTGAAGATTCTCCGAACTGCCTTCCAGAGGGGCTGTACCAGTCTGCAGTTCCACCAACAGTTTGCTAGTGTACCTATCTCTCCACAATAAGAAATTTTCTTTTCTGATTGGTGAGCCCAGAGAATGAATGAGCAGAGCTCACCTCCTTTCACCTGAAAGCCAGGACACCAGTACAGCTGAATGGACTATTCCTGTGAGATTTCATGCAGTTTGGGGATTTTTTGTTGTTGTTGTTGTTAATACAGGTAAGTATTATAATGCAAGCCAACTTGCCTAAGTATCTAAGTCATAATTTTTATTTGAAATTTATGCTTACCTTTAAATTGGGTCTACATTCAAGTGGGTAGGAGAAGTTTGGCACTTTAAAAACTAAACACTCATTTCTAGTAGTTGAGAACTTCCATTTCCAATCTTTCCTCTTTTCTTTCATAAGTGTGTCTAAGAAAAACACCCAGTTTACAACAGATTAGCTTGGGCTCTGATCATTCTTCATTGAAAGCAGGGGCTGGAAGACCACTACCAGAATTACTGAGAAGAGATTCCTGCCCTCAGTGGAAAATGTACAAGTGCGTACCTTGGAATCCCCTTCCCACTCTGAAATTCTATGTTTTTATTTTTTCCCCCTCTGGTGCTGAGAAGTGAACTCAGATCCTCATACATGCAAGTGCACTACTAGTGAGCTACCCCCAACTCACTCTAATTCTATGATTCCTTAATAAGGAGGCATTCCTGATGACACACACACCAGCAGAGATCTCAGGACAGTCTTTAGCATCAGAGAACTGAGGTCTGGATTCTCCTCCCCTCTGCAGATTATTGATGCTGATTTCCACCTTTTAATAGACTCAGTCCTGATCCAAGAGACAAATAAGCTTAAAAAAGGAGGAGTCCTGTGTACATGTACATCTGAAGTTCTAAATTGCAGAATCTTTATTTCTATATTAGGGTGCTAGGCTAGAATTCTGATTTATTTCTTGTGAATATTCCATACATAATAATGTTTTAAAATCAGGTCTCTCAATCAGATTTGTGATCTGCTAATTGCTCTAATGATGGATATTTTACTGTATTAAAACACAGTTCAGAAAAATAATTCCACAAAGTTTTAACAAAAAAATGTAATAAAATCCATGGATGCATCTCACATAGCTTAAGAAATAAAGCAAGACAGTTCTGATGAAGTTTTCCATTTCTTCTCCCCTGAATATATTTCACTCTTCCTCCCCACTCACCCACCCTATAGTAAATATAAAAAAAAATCTACTTTTCTTCTTTGGCGTGCAGCTGTACTATATTTGCCAACTTCTCTTGCATGTGACTTCATTCTGGTCAATAAAATGTGAATGAAATGAGGCTTCCAGACGGCTGCATGGAGAAGGTTCTGAAGTTCTCAAGGAAAGGATTTCAAGGAACAATATCAAGTCCCTGAATGACCGTGTGGGTCTGTTTCTCCACCTACTTTGCTGGACTGTGACATGAATGACAGGCGGATTGTGTTCAACTGGCCTACTTGAACACAGTGATTGCTATTTCCACGCAGCTCTTCTAAAGAACACAATCCACATAAAGAGACCCTTCAACACATACATAATTTGATACATAATTTGCTTGTTTTACAGTTTAATATAAATAGCATCAGATGCTTATGTTCTTCAGCATCCTGGTTTCACTCATCAAACACTGCTTGTGAGATTCCCTCTTGTTTGTGAGTGCTGTTCTTGCTAATTTTGCTGTAGAGTTCTTCATCGTATGAGTATTGCAAATTTTTGTATCTATTTTCCTCTTTCTGCCTACCTCAATTATTTCAAGTTTCTTGAAACATAAACAAGGCTGCTGTGAACATTCTTACTTCAACTTACTTGTCTATGGATACATGAAAAGGATTTATACATAATAAGCACACCACACAACTAAGATCAGGGAATTTGCTTTCTTTTCATGAAACCATTAAAAACTAATGCTTTATAACCACTGATTACTTAGCTAACAATTATGTGAGTTGACACTTTGGGTTGAGCTCAGGCTTAGCTGGTTTAGCTGGGCTTTTCCTGTGTTCCCTGCCGGGCCATCTTCATGCTGGCTGGTCCAGGATGGCAAGGGGGATGATTCATTCAGCAGCATCTGGGTGGCAGATGTCCAAGAGCAGCAAGAACAGAAGATCCCTTGAGACCAAGGCTCTGAACTGACACAGCTTCACTTCTGTCTTACTTCTCCATTAAACCAAATTCCAAGACCAACTCAAAATCACAAAATGAAAAATAAACTTCACCTATTAGTTCAAAGTTCTTTGGTGTATGGATTTGGTAGTTTATCATACCTAAGAGGCAATTTCTGAGTCGTGGAATGTGTATATTCTCCATCTTACTAGATTTTGCAGGATAGTTTCCCAAAGTGGTTACAGATTGATGCAAACTGCAGTGTTGAGCACAGGTGAGGAGCAAGGACCCTGAAGCCTCGCAGCCGTACTTGAACCACAACAACGCTACTCACAACTGCGTCTTTCAGCAAGTTTTTGGCATCTCTGTTCCTCAGTTTCTCACTGGTAAAGGCTCCTGATTTCAAGACTGGTCAGCTCACACATATGAGGTCTTCGTTGTAAGGCTGTTGGCTGGCTCTCATAGTAACTGGAAGGCTTGGGAATGAGGCTGGGCATGTGGGAGGTGGATGAGACAGGCAATAAAGAGCCAAGCCCTGCCAGTTCTCTGTATCAGAACAGGTGCCCTCAGGTGTTGACCGATACAAAAGAGCATCTAAAATCCTGTGTGTGAATATTTCATCCCTTAAAATATCCTTTGAGGAAACATCAGCTGCAATTAGGTTGCTTGTGTCTTACCCTGTTTGATCACTGTCCTCCCCTCCCATTTTAAATTCCACAGAAACTCACCCACAAAGATGAACTTAGTTGATCAGGCATCTATGCCTGAATAATTTTTAAGTTTTAATTGATATTTTGTCCTCTTTCACTACCATTTCCCAATAAAACTTGCCTGCTTTGCGTTTCTTTTATCAGATAATAATTTAAAACAGAAAGAATATCTAGAAAGAAACCTAAACCACAAGCAAGCTTATGGACAGAAAGGAAAAGTTAAATGCCAATGATTAGAGAGTTTGCTAATAGCAGAGCTAGAGGTAAAATAGAAATAGAGAAGGAAAATAAATAAATAAAAACATCGATTTAACAACAACAAATGAGTGAAAAGCATCAAAGACTCCCTGACTAAATTTTCTCATTTCCATTTAACCAGGTGGCTATCCGTATATCCATATACATATATACGTAGTGTGTTTGTATGTGTGTGTACTTACACATTCTATTGATTGACAAGATTTTCCCAAGATTTTTCATATGAAAAATTATTTTTAAAAAACTGTTAGAACTAATTTATAAAGGCAATCAGAGACCCACTGGAAAGTTAAGGAACTCAATAAGCATTTGCTGAGGATCAGTTATGCGGCAGGTGGGAGGGACCCAGAGATGGGCAGGTGCTCCCAGCAAGTGAGTATGTAATGAAGTCTTCAAGTGGCTCACTCTCTGGTGGAGCAGATGGAAGACTCTGAAATAAATATAACCTGTACAGTTGGTACAACAAATAGCCTTAAAGGAGTAATAAGAACTGATTGTTGAGGTTTTCAGACTATAAAAATCATCAGTAATGCCTAACTGATCACATCGATTACAAAAGATATTCTGCAGTTGGAGCATCTCTAACCTAAAAATCTGAGATGCTCTGTGATCTGAAACTTTGTGAGCACTGACATGACACTCTCCAGGTTTCAAGTTTGGGATTTCAGATTTTTGGATTCGAGAAGCTCAACAAGAATTTTAGTCAGCTTGTTTGCTGTTGTGACTAAAAGACCTGATAAGAACAGTTAGCTTATTTGGTGGGGCTAAAAGTTTCAGAGGTCTCAGTCCATAGATAGCAGGCTCCATTCCTCAGGGCTCAAGGTGAGGAAAATCATCATGGTGGAAGAGTGTGGTGAAGGAAAGTGGCTCAGGGCATTGCAGGGAGAGAGAGAGAGAGAGAGAGAGAGAGAGAGAGAGAGACTCTACTCACCAGATACAAAATATATACCTCAAAGGTATGCCACCAATGACTCACCTCCAGACACACCCTACCTCCACCCAGTCAGTCCTTAAAAGGAGATTTCACAGACTGGGTTAAGGTTCTCATAATCCAATCATATACCTCCAAACCCTCCTGCGTTGTCTCTCATATGAGCTTTTGGGGGACACCTCTCATTCAAACCATAACAACAAGTGAAGTTTATGCAACACTTTAAGCCAAAACACTCCCAAATCTGAAACACTTCTAATCTCAAACATTTTGGGTAAAGCATTCTCAATCTGAACAGGTGTTTCCTTTATTACATCATTTAGCAGATACTCATTTACATGTGAATATCTATATCAAATGTGGAGTCTGCAATGAGGACACCATATATTTCAACATAAAGCAAAATTCACCCTCCTTTAAGTATTAATTTTACTCTGCCAATATGCTTCTTACTAAGACAGGTAAATATCAGTGTCCACCCTGGGAAGATGCCAAAATCATCCTCAGATCTCTGAAGGAGTCAGTTCTGTCCAATCACAAGCTCTAAATGTATGTTTCCTAAAATTACCCCTTCCATAGAGCTATTCAATTTCTCCCCTGGTGATTCTTCATCAACTACTGGGTGTTTGGAAGGAACAAAATGACATTAATTATATTTCTCACAACAGATTCCTTCTCAGAGGGCCATAAAATAGCATCTGCAGCATCGCTAGAGCTATTCCTTGAGATGGCTGTTTTTGAGTTTTCGATTTTTTAAGAACCAAGTTGTGATTTTTTGGATTAGTGAAGAAACTGAGCAAATTGCACTAGAATTTTCTCATAAAACTTCTTTCCTTAAAAGACAATTGCTATGAAGGTGATCTCTTCCAGAGCTGTCATAATTCAGGCTATGAGCGGACATTTGCTGCTGACACATTGGTAGACGTGTGTATGGAGGGTGCAGGAAGAGGCCTAGTTTTCCTTATGGATATCAAGGTGCTACTGGGATGCTCTAATGATGAGAAATGTGCTGCATACAGTAGCAGAAACCTGGACTGTGAAGCTTTTCTGGAAAGTCAAGGATAAAGAAAGGGTACTTCATTCTACAAAGGGAGTTCTTTCTTACTCCAACCACTGGAATGGGTTGTTAAAACCAGCTCCCTTGGTGGCCATGGAGTTAAATCTTCTTGCACTTATAACTTAACCAATGACCAGAAACAATGAAAGCTCTAGGAGAATAAAGGGCAAAGAGTCAATCAAAATCATATTGACTCTTTGCAAAACTGTCAGGATGATATAGTGGCCCCTAGAGTCAGAGAGACCTCATTTTCCACATTGATTCCTCTACCGTGTTTGAGTCATGTGATCCTGAGAAAGTTCGTCTTCACCTACTCATTTATAAAATGGAGATAGGCATGTCTTCTAATTCTTCTGTTATGA